>JAPYMA010001019.1:0-60690 GCA_035041965.1 Anisakis pegreffii
CATATTTTGAGTGAGACGAGTACATTTTTATCACCACATTAATAGCTTACCTTGTTTTTCGTCTGAAATCCAAGAAATTCCCATCAGATCCATGCGTCGGTGGTTCAGTGGTAGAATGCTCGCCTGCCACGCGGGCGGCCCGGGTTCGATTCCCGGCCGACGCATATTTTTGAGTGAGACGAGTACATTTTTGCCACCACATTAATAGCTTACCTTGTTTTTCGTCTGTAATCCAAGAAATTCCCATCAGATACATGCGTCGGTGGTTCAGTGGTAGAATGCTCGCCTGCCACGCGGGCGGCCCGGGTTCGATTCCCGGCCGACGCATATTTTTGAGTGAGACGAGTACATTTTTATCACCACATTAATAGCTTACCTTGTTTTTCGTCTGAAATCCAAGAAATTCCCATCAGATCCATGCGTCGGTGGTTCAGTGGTAGAATGCTCGCCTGCCACGCGGGCGGCCCGGGTTCGATTCCCGGCCGACGCATGTTTTTGAGTCAGACGAGTACATTTTTATCACCACATTAATAGCTTACCGTGTTTTTCGTCTGAAATCCAAGAAATTCCCATTAGATCCATGCGTCGGTGGTTCAGTGGTAGAATGCTCGCCTGCCACGCGGGCGGCCCGGGTTCGATTCCCGGCCGACGCATATTTTTGAGTGAGACGAGTACATTTTTGCCACCACATTAATATCTTACTTTGTTTTTCGTCTGTAATCCAAGAAATTCCCATCAGATACATGCGTCGGTGGTTCAGTGGTAGAATGCTCGCCTGCCACGCGGGCGGCCCGGGTTCGATTCCCGGCCGACGCATATTTTTGAGTGAGACGAGCACATTTTTGCCACCACATTAATATCTTACTTTGTTTTTCGTCTGTAATCCAAGAAATTCCCATCAGATACATGCGTCGGTGGTTCAGTGGTAGAATGCTCGCCTGCCACGCGGGCGGCCCGGGTTCGATTCCCGGCCGACGCATGTTTTTGAGTGAGACGAGTACATTTTTATCACCACATTAATAGCTTACCGTGTTTTTCGTCTGAAATCCAAGAAATTCCCATTAGATCCATGCGTCGGTGGTTCAGTGGTAGAATGCTCGCCTGCCACGCGGGCGGCCCGGGTTCGATTCCCGGCCGACGCATATTTTTGAGTGAGGCGAGCACATTTTTGTCACCACATTAATAGCTTACCTTGTTTTTCGTCTGTAATCCAAGAAATTCAGATCAGATACATGCGTCGGTGGTTCAGTGGTAGAATGCTCGCCTGCCACGCGGGCGGCCCGGGTTCGATTCCCGGCCGACGCATATTTTTGAGTGAGACGAGTACATTTTTGCCACCACATTAATATCTTACTTTGTTTTTCGTCTGTAATCCAAGAAATTCCCATCAGATACATGCGTCGGTGGTTCAGTGGTAGAATGCTCGCCTGCCACGCGGGCGGCCCGGGTTCGATTCCCGGCCGACGCATATTTTTGAGTGAGACGAGTACATTTTTGCCACCACATTAATATCTTACTTTGTTTTTCGTCTGTAATCCAAGAAATTCCCATCAGATACATGCGTCGGTGGTTCAGTGGTAGAATGCTCGCCTGCCACGCGGGCGGCCCGGGTTCGATTCCCGGCCGACGCATATTTTTGAGTGAGACGAGTACATTTTTGCCACCACATTAATATCTTACTTTGTTTTTCGTCTGTAATCCAAGAAATTCCCATCAGATACATGCGTCGGTGGTTCAGTGGTAGAATGCTCGCCTGCCACGCGGGCGGCCCGGGTTCGATTCCCGGCCGACGCATATTTTTGAGTGAGACGAGTACATTTTTATCACCACATTAATAGCTTACTTTGTTTTTCGTCTGAAATCCAAGAAATTCCCATCAGATCCATGCGTCGGTGGTTCAGTGGTAGAATGCTCGCCTGCCACGCGGGCGGCCCGGGTTCGATTCCCGGCCGACGCATGTTTTTGAGTCAGACGAGTACATTTTTATCACCACATTAATAGCTTACCGTGTTTTTCGTCTGAAATCCAAGAAATTCCCATTAGATCCATGCGTCGGTGGTTCAGTGGTAGAATGCTCGCCTGCCACGCGGGCGGCCCGGGTTCGATTCCCGGCCGACGCATATTTTTGAGTGAGACGAGTACATTTTTATCACCGCACTAAAAGCTTACTTTGTTTTTCGTCTGAAATCCAAGAAATTCCCCCCATATCCATGCGTCGGTGGTTCAGTGGTAGAATGCTCGCCTGCCACGCGGGCGGCCCGGGTTCGATTCCCGGCCGACGCATGTTTTTGAGTCAGACGAGTACAATTTTATCACCACATTAATAGCTTACCGTGTTTTTCGTCTGAAATCCAAGAAATTCCCATTAGATCCATGCGTCGGTGGTTCAGTGGTAGAATGCTCGCCTGCCACGCGGGCGGCCCGGGTTCGATTCCCGGCCGACGCATATTTTTGAGTGAGACGAGTACATTTTTGCCACCACATTAATATCTTACTTTGTTTTTCGTCTGTAATCCAAGAAATTCCCATCAGATACATGCGTCGGTGGTTCAGTGGTAGAATGCTCGCCTGCCACGCGGGCGGCCCGGGTTCGATTCCCGGCCGACGCATATTTTTGAGTGAGACGAGCACATTTTTGCCACCACATTAATATCTTACTTTGTTTTTCGTCTGTAATCCAAGAAATTCCCATCAGGTACATGCGTCGGTGGTTCAGTGGTAGAATGCTCGCCTGCCACGCGGGCGGCCCGGGTCCGATTCCCGGCCGACGCATATTTTTGAGTGAGGCGAGCACATTTTTATCACCACATTAATAGCTTACCTTGTTTTTCGTCTGAAATCCAAGAAATTCCCATCAGATCCATGCGTCGGTGGTTCAGTGGTAGAATGCTCGCCTGCCACGCGGGCGGCCCGGGTCCGATTCCCGGCCGACGCATATTTTTGAGTGAGGCGAGCACATTTTTATCACCACATTAATAGCTTACCTTGTTTTTCGTCTGAAATCCAAGAAATTCCCATCAGATACATGCGTCGGTGGTTCAGTGGTAGAATGCTCGCCTGCCACGCGGGCGGCCCGGGTTCGATTCCCGGCCGACGCATATTTTTGAGTGAGACGAGCACATTTTTGCCACCACATTAATATCTTACTTTGTTTTTCGTCTGTAATCCAAGAAATTCCCATCAGATACATGCGTCGGTGGTTCAGTGGTAGAATGCTCGCCTGCCACGCGGGCGGCCCGGGTTCCTGTAATCCAAGAAATTCCCATCAGATACATGCGTCGGTGGTTCAGTGGTAGAATGCTCGCCTGCCACGCGGGCGGCCCGGGTTCGATTCCCGGCCGACGCATATTTTTGAGTGAGACGAGTACATTTTTATCACCGCACTAAAAGCTTACTTTGTTTTTCGTCTGAAATCCAAGAAATTCCCATCAGATCCATGCGTCGGTGGTTCAGTGGTAGAATGCTCGCCTGCCACGCGGGCGGCCCGGGTTCGATTCCCGGCCGACGCATGTTTTTGAGTCAGACGAGTACATTTTTATCACCACATTAATAGCTTACCGTGTTTTTCGTCTGAAATCCAAGAAATTCCCATTAGATCCATGCGTCGGTGGTTCAGTGGTAGAATGCTCGCCTGCCACGCGGGCGGCCCGGGTTCGATTCCCGGCCGACGCATATTTTTGAGTGAGACGAGTACATTTTTGTCACCGCACTAAAAGCTTACTTTCTTTTTCGTCTGAAATCCAAGAAATTCCCATTAGATCCATGCGTCGGTGGTTCAGTGGTAGAATGCTCGCCTGCCACGCGGGCGGCCCGGGTTCGATTCCCGGCCGACGCATGTTTTTGAGTCAGACGAGTACATTTTTATCACCACATTAATAGCTTACCGTGTTTTTCGTCTGAAATCCAAGAAATTCCCATTAGATCCATGCGTCGGTGGTTCAGTGGTAGAATGCTCGCCTGCCACGCGGGCGGCCCGGGTTCGATTCCCGGCCGACGCATATTTTTGAGTGAGACGAGTACATTTTTGCCACCACATTAATATCTTACTTTGTTTTTCGTCTGTAATCCAAGAAATTCCCATCAGATACATGCGTCGGTGGTTCAGTGGTAGAATGCTCGCCTGCCACGCGGGCGGCCCGGGTTCGATTCCCGGCCGACGCATATTTTTGAGTGAGACGAGCACATTTTTGCCACCACATTAATATCTTACTTTGTTTTTCGTCTGTAATCCAAGAAATTCCCATCAGATACATGCGTCGGTGGTTCAGTGGTAGAATGCTCGCCTGCCACGCGGGCGGCCCGGGTTCGATTCCCGGCCGACGCATGTTTTTGAGTGAGACGAGTACATTTTTATCACCACATTAATAGCTTACCGTGTTTTTCGTCTGAAATCCAAGAAATTCCCGTTAGATCCATGCGTCGGTGGTTCAGTGGTAGAATGCTCGCCTGCCACGCGGGCGGCTCCGGGTTCGATTCCCGGCCGACGCATATTGCTGAGCTAGGCGAGGCACGGTACTATCTCCACGCACTAATGGCCTTCGCTTGTTTTTCGTCTCCAGAATCCAAGAAATTCCCATCAGATCCATGCGTCGGTGGTTCAGTGGTAGAATGCTCGCCTGCCACGCGGGCGGCCCGGGTTCGATTCCCGGCCGACGCATATTTTTGAGTGAGACGAGTACATTTTTGCCACCACATTAATAGCTTACCTTGTTTTTCGTCTGAAATCCAAGAAATTCCCATCATATCCATGCGTCGGTGGTTCAGTGGTAGAATGCTCGCCTGCCACGCGGGCGGCCCGGGTTCGATTCCCGGCCGACGCATGTTTTTGAGTCAGACGAGTACATTTTTATCACCACATTAATAGCTTACCGTGTTTTTCGTCTGAAATCCAAGAAATTCCCATTAGATCCATGCGTCGGTGGTTCAGTGGTAGAATGCTCGCCTGCCACGCGGGCGGCCCGGGTTCGATTCCCGGCCGACGCATATTTTTGAGTGAGACGAGTACATTTTTGCCACCACATTAATATCTTACTTTGTTTTTCGTCTGTAATCCAAGAAATTCCCATCAGATACATGCGTCGGTGGTTCAGTGGTAGAATGCTCGCCTGCCACGCGGGCGGCCCGGGTTCGATTCCCGGCCGACGCATATTTTTGAGTGAGACGAGTACATTTTTGCCACCACATTAATATCTTACTTTGTTTTTCGTCTGTAATCCAAGAAATTCCCATCAGATACATGCGTCGGTGGTTCAGTGGTAGAATGCTCGCCTGCCACGCGGGCGGCCCGGGTTCGATTCCCGGCCGACGCATGTTTTTGAGTCAGACGAGTACATTTTTATCACCACATTAATAGCTTACCGTGTTTTTCGTCTGAAATCCAAGAAATTCCCATTAGATCCATGCGTCGGTGGTTCAGTGGTAGAATGCTCGCCTGCCACGCGGGCGGCCCGGGTTCGATTCCCGGCCGACGCATATTTTTGAGTAAGGCGAGCACATTTTTATCACCACATTAATAGCTTACCTTGTTTTTCGTCTGAAATCCAAGAAATTCCCATCAGATCCATGCGTCGGTGGTTCAGTGGTAGAATGCTCGCCTGCCACGCGGGCGGCCCGGGTTCGATTCCCGGCCGAAGTGGTAGAATGCTCGCCTCCCATGCGGGCGACCCGGGTCCGATTCCCGGCCGACGCATATTTTTGAGTAAGGCGAGCACATTTTTATCACCACATTAATAGCTTACCTTGTTTTTCGTCTGAAATCCAAGAAATTCCCATCAGATCCATGCGTCGGTGGTTCAGTGGTAGAATGCTCGCCTGCCACGCGGGCGGCCCGGGTTCGATTCCCGGCCGACGCATATTTTTGAGTGAGACGAGCACATTTTTGTCACCACATTAATAGCTTACCTTGTTTTTCGTCTGTAATCCAAGAAATTCCCATCAGATACATGCGTCGGTGGTTCAGTGGTAGAATGCTCGCCTGCCACGCGGGCGGCCCGGGTTCGATTCCCGGCCGACGCATATTTTTGAGTGAGACGAGTACATTTTTGCCACCACATTAATATCTTACTTTGTTTTTCGTCTGTAATCCAAGAAATTCCCATCAGATACATGCGTCGGTGGTTCAGTGGTAGAATGCTCGCCTGCCACGCGGGCGGCCCGGGTTCGATTCCCGGCCGACGCATATTTTTGAGTGAGACGAGCACATTTTTGCCACCACATTAATAGCTTACCTTGTTTTTCGTCTGAAATCCAAGAAATTCCCATCATATCCTTGCGTCGGTGGTTCAGTGGTAGAATGCTCGCCTCCCATGCGGGCGACCCGGGTCCGATTCCCGGCCGACGCATATTTTTGAGTAAGGCGAGCACATTTTTATCACCACATTAATAGCTTACCTTGTTTTTCGTCTGAAATCCAAGAAATTCCCATCAGATCCATGCGTCGGTGGTTCAGTGGTAGAATGCTCGCCTGCCACGCGGGCGGCCCGGGTTCGATTCCCGGCCGACGCATATTTTTGAGTGAGACGAGTACATTTTTATCACCACATTAATAGCTTACCTTGTTTTTCGTCTGAAATCCAAGAAATTCCCATCAGATCCATGCGTCGGTGGTTCAGTGGTAGAATGCTCGCCTGCCACGCGGGCGGCCCGGGTTCGATTCCCGGCCGACGCATATTTTTGAGTGAGACGAGCACATTTTTATCACCACATTAATAGCTTACCGTGTTTTTCGTCTGAAATCCAAGAAATTCCCATCAGATCCATGCGTCGGTGGTTCAGTGGTAGAATGCTCGCCTGCCACGCGGGCGGCCCGGGTTCGATTCCCGGCCGACGCATATTTTTGAGTGAGACGAGTACATTTTTGCCACCACATTAATATCTTACTTTGTTTTTCGTCTGTAATCCAAGAAATTCCCATCAGATACATGCGTCGGTGGTTCAGTGGTAGAATGCTCGCCTGCCACGCGGGCGGCCCGGGTTCGATTCCCGGCCGACGCATGTTTTTGAGTCAGACGAGTACATTTTTATCACCACATTAATAGCTTACCGTGTTTTTCGTCTGAAATCCAAGAAATTCCCATTAGATCCATGCGTCGGTGGTTCAGTGGTAGAATGCTCGCCTGCCACGCGGGCGGCCCGGGTTCGATTCCCGGCCGACGCATATTTTTGAGTGAGACGAGTACATTTTTGCCACCACATTAATAGCTTACCTTGTTTTTCGTCTGAAATCCAAGAAATTCCCATCATATCCTTGCGTCGGTGGTTCAGTGGTAGAATGCTCGCCTCCCATGCGGGCGACCCGGGTCCGATTCCCGGCCGACGCATATTTTTGAGTAAGGCGAGCACATTTTTATCACCACATTAATAGCTTACCTTGTTTTTCGTCTGAAATCCAAGAAATTCCCATCAGATCCATGCGTCGGTGGTTCAGTGGTAGAATGCTCGCCTGCCACGCGGGCGGCCCGGGTTCGATTCCCGGCCGACGCATATTTTTGAGTGAGGCGAGCACCATTTGCTGTCACCACATTAATAGCCTACCTTGTTTTTCAGTCTCAAGTCCAAGAAATTCCACATCAGATCCACGCGTCGGTAGGATTCGGTGGTAGAATACTCGCACCCGCCGCGCGGGCGGCAGAATCAGTCCGGCCGACGCATCGTGCTGGAGGTGAGACCTGGAAATCCAAGAAAATTCCCGTCTAGATACTTGCGTCGGTGGTTGAGTGGTAGGGAATGCTCGCCCGCCACGCCGGGCGCGGCCCGAGTTCGATTCCCGGCCGACGCATGTTCTTGAGTGAGACCGAGCACATTTTGCTACTCACCACATGATAATATTTGCTTACAGTGTTTTCGTTCTGAAATCCCGAGAAATTCCCGTCAACATCCTTGCGATCGGTGGTTCAGCGGTAGAGTGCTCGCTTACTCCTTATGCGGGCGACCCGGGTCGATTCCTCTCGGCAGACGCATATTTTGATGAGTAAGGCGAGCACATTTTTATCACCACATTAATAGCCTACCGCGTTTTTCGTCTAAAATCCATGAAATTCCCATCGTATCCTTGCGTCGGTGGTTCAGTGGTAGAATTTGCTCGCCTCTCCCATGCGGGCGACCCGGGTTCGATTCCCTGGGCGACGCATATTTTTGAGTGAGACGAGTACATTTTTGCCACCACATTAATATCTTACTTTGTTTTTGGTCCGTAATCCAAGAGAAATTCCCATCAGATGCATGCGTCGGTGGTTTTCTCAGTTGGTAGAGAATGTACTCGCCTGCCACGCGGGCGGCCCGGGATTTCGAGTCCCACCGGTCGACGCGCATATTTGCGAGTGAGACGAGCACATGCTCGCCACCACATTAATAGCCTACCTTGTTTTACGTCTGAAATCCAAGAAATTCCCATCATATCCTTGCGTCGGTGGTTCAGTGGTAGAATGCTCGCCTCGCCATGCGGGCGACCGGGTCGATTCCCGGCCGACGCATATTTTTGAGTAAGGCGAGCACATTTTTATCACCACATTAATAGCTTACCTTGTTTTTCGTCTGTAATCCAAGAAATTCCCATCAGATGATTGCGTCGGTGGTTCAGTGGTAGAATGCTCGCCTGCCACGCGGGCGGCCCGGGTTCGATTCCCGGCCGACGCATATTTTTGAGTGAGACGAGCACATTTTTGCCACCACATTAATATCATACTCTGTTTTTGGTCTGTAATCCAAGAAATCTCCCATTCAGATCCATGCGTCGGTGGTTCAGTGGTAGAATGCTCGCCTCGCCACGCGGGCGGCCCGGGTTCGATTCTCCCGGCTTCGACGCATGTTTTGAGTGAGACGGCGTACATTTTTGCCACCACATTAATAGGTTACCTTTGTTTTTCGTCTGTAATCCAGTGAAATTCCCATCAGGATACATGCGTCGGTGGTTCAGCGGTAGAATGCTCAGCGCCTGCCACGCGCGGGCGGCCCGGGTTCGATTCCCGGCCGATCGCATGTTTTTGAGTGAGACGAGTACATATTTTTGCCACCACATTAATAGCTTACTTTTGTTTTTCGTCTGTAATCCAAGAAATTTCCATTCAGATCCTTGCGTCGGTGGTTCAGTGCGGTAGAATGCTCGCCTGCCACGCGGGCGGCCCGGGCCCGATTCCCGGCCGACGCATATTTTTGAGCGAGACGAGCACATTTTTGTCACCACATTAATAGCTTACTTTGTTTTATCGTCTGTAATCCAGGAAATTCCCCATCAGATCCATGCGTCGGTGGTTCAGTGGTAGAATGCTCGCCTGCCACGCGCGGGCGGCCCGGGCTCGATTCCCGGCCGACGCGTGTTTTTGAGTGAGACGAGTACATTTTTGCCACCACCTTAATAGGTTACCGTGTTTTTCGTCCGAAATCCAAGAAATTCCCCATCAGATCCATGCGTGTCGGTGGCTCAGTGGTAGAATGCTCGCTCGCTCACGCGGGCGGCCCGGGTCCGATTCCCGGCCGACGCATATTTTTGAGTGAGACGAGCACATTTTTATCACCACATTAATAGCTTACCATGTGTTTTTCGTCTGAAATCCAAGAAATTCCCGTCAGATCCATGCGTCGGTGGTTCAGTGGTAGAATGCTCGCCTGCCACGCGGGCGGCCCGGGTTCGATTCTCGACCAACGCATATTTTTGAGTGAAACGAGTACATTTTTGTCACCACATTAATAGCTTACTTTGTTTTTCGTCTGAAATCCAAGAAATTCCCATCATATCCTTGCGTCGGTGGTTCAGTGGTAGAATGCTCGCCTGCCACGCGGGCGGCCCGGGTTCGATTCCCGGCCGACGCATATTTTTGAGTGAGACGAGCACATTTTTGTCACCACACTAAAAGCTTACTTTGTTTTATGTCTATAATCCAAGAAATTCCATCAGATACATGCGTCGGTGGTTCAGTGGTAGAATGCTCGCCTGCCACGCGGGCGGCCCGGGTTCGATTCCCGGCCGACGCATATTTTTGAGTGAGACGAGCACATTTTTGCCACCACATTAATATCTTACTTTGTTTTTCGTCTGTAATCCAAGAAATTCCCATCAGATACATGCGTCGGTGGTTCAGTGGTAGAATGCTCGCCTCCCATGCGGGCGACCCGGGTCCGATTCCCGGCCGACGCATATTTTTGAGTGAGACGAGTACATTTTTATCACCACATTAATAGCTTACCGTGTTTTTCGTCTCAATTCCAAGAAATTCCCATTAGATCCATGCGTCGGTGGTTCAGTGGTAGAATGCTCGCCTGCCACGCGGGCGGCCCGGGTTCGATTCTCGACCAACGCATATTTTTGAGTGAAACGAGTACATTTTTGTCACCACATTAATTGCTTACTTTGTTTTTCGTCTGAAATTCAAGAAATTCCCATCAGATACATGCGTCGGTGGTTCAGTGGTAGAATGCTCGCCTGCCACGCGGGCGGCCCGGGTTCGATTCCCGGCCGACGCATATTTTTGAGTGAGGCGAGCACATTTTTATCACCACATTAATAGCTTACCGTGTTTTTCGTCTGAATTCCAAGAAATTCCCATTAGATCCATGCGTCGGTGGTTCAGTGGTAGAATGCTCGCCTGCCACGCGGGCGGCCCGGGTTCGATTCCCGGCCATCGCATATTTTTGAGTGAGACGAGTACATTTTTATCACCACATTAATAGCTTACCGTGTTTTTCGTCTGAAATCCAAGAAATTCCCATCATATCCTTGCGTCGGTGGTTCAGTGGTAGAATGCTCGCCTGCCACGCGGGCGGCCCGGGTTCGATTCCCGGCCGACGCATATTTTTGAGTGAGACGAGTACATTTTTGCCACCACATTAATAGCTTACTTTGTTTTTCGTCTGAAATCCAAGAAATTCCCATCAGATACATGCGTCGGTGGTTCAGTGGTAGAATGCTCGCCTGCCACGCGGGCGGCCCGGGTTCGATTCCCGGCCGACGCATATTTTTGAGTGAGACGAGTACATTTTTGTCACCACATTAATAGCTTACCTTGTTTTTCGTCTGAAATCCAAGAAATTCCCATCAGATCCATGCGTCGGTGGTTCAGTGGTAGAATGCTCGCCTGCCACGCGGGCGGCCCGGGTTCGATTCCCGGCCGACGCATATTTTTGAGTGAGACGAGTACATTTTTGCCACCACATTAATAGCTTACCTTGTTTTTCGTCTGAAATTCAAGAAATTCCCATCAGATCCATGCGTCGGTGGTTCAGTGGTAGAATGCTCGCCTGCCACGCGGGCGGCCCGGTTCGATTCCCGGCCGACGCATATTTTTGAGTGAGGCGAGCACATATTTTTATCACCACATTAATAGCTTACCTTGTTTTTCGTCTGAAATTCATGAAGTTCCCATCAGATCCATGCGTCGGTGGTTCAGTGGTAGAATGCTCGCCTGCCACGCGGGCGGCCCGGGTTCGATTCCCGACCATCGCATATTTTTGAGTGAAACGAGTACATTTTTGTCACCACATTAATAGCTTACTTTGTTTTTCGTCTGAAATCCAAGAAATTTCCATCATATCCTTGCGTCGGTGGTTCAGTGGTAGAATGCTCGCCTGCCACGCGGGCGGCCCGGGTTCGATTCCCGGCCGACGCATATTTTTGAGTGAGACGAGTACATTTTTGTCACCGCACTAAAAGCTTACTTTGTTTCTCGTCTGAAATCCAAGAAATTCCCATCAGATCCATGCGTCGGTGGTTCAGTGGTAGAATGCTCGCCTGCCACGCGGGCGGCCCGGGTTCGATTCCCGGCCGACGCATGTTTTTGAGTGAGACGAGTACATTTTTGCCACCACATTAATAGGTTACCTTGTTTTTCGTCTGAAATTCAAGAAATTCCCATCAGATACATGCGTCGGTGGTTCAGTGGTAGAATGCTCGCCTGCCACGCGGGCGGCCCGGGTTCGATTCCCGGCCGACGCATGTTTTTGAGTTAGACGAGTACAATTTTATCACCACATTAATAGCTTACCTTGTTTTTCGTCTGAAATTCATGAAGTTCCGCATCAGATCCATGCGTCGGTGGTTCAGTGGTAGAATGCTCGCCTGCCACGCGGGCGGCCCGGGTTCGATTCCCGGCCGACGCATATTTTTGAGTGAGACGAGCACATTTTTATCACCACATTAATAGCTTACCTTGTTTTTCGTCTGAAATCCAAGAAATTCCCATCAGATCCATGCGTCGGTGGTTCAGTGGTAGAATGCTCGCCTGCCACGCGGGCGGCCCGGGTTCGATTCCCGGCCGACGCATATTTTTGAGTGAGACGAGTACATTTTTGTCACCCCACTAAAAGCTTACTTTGTTTTTCGTCTGAAATCCAAGAAATTCCCATCAGATACATGCGTCGGTGGTTCAGTGGTAGAATGCTCGCCTGCCACGCGGGCGGCCCGGGTTCGATTCCCGGCCGACGCATATTTTTGAGTGAGACGAGTACATTTTTATCACCACATTAATAGCTTACCGTGTTTTTCGTCTGAAATCCAAGAAATTCCCATTAGATCCATGCGTCGGTGGTTCAGTGGTAGAATGCTCGCCTGCCACGCGGGCGGCCCGGGTTCGATTCCCGACCATCGCATATTTTTGAGTGAAACGAGTACATTTTTGTCACCACATTAATAGCTTACTTTGTTTTTCGTCTGAAATCCAAGAAATTTCCATCATATCCTTGCGTCGGTGGTTCAGTGGTAGAATGCTCGCCTGCCACGCGGGCGGCCCGGGTTCGATTCCCGGCCGACGCATATTTTTGAGTGAGACGAGTACATTTTTGTCACCGCACTAAAAGCTTACTTTGTTTTATGTCTATAATCCAAGAAATTCCCATCAGATCCATGCGTCGGTGGTTCAGTGGTAGAATGCTCGCCTGCCACGCGGGCGGCCCGGGTTCGATTCCCGGCCGACGCATGTTTTTGAGTGAGACGAGTACATTTTTGCCACCACATTAATAGGTTACCTTGTTTTTCGTCTGAAATTCAAGAAATTCCCATCAGATACATGCGTCGGTGGTTCAGTGGTAGAATGCTCGCCTGCCACGCGGGCGGCCCGGGTTCGATTCCCGGCCGACGCATATTTTTGAGTGAGACGAGTACATTTTTATCACCACATTAATAGCTTACCTTGTTTTTCGTCTGAAATTCATGAAGTTCCCATCAGATCCATGCGTCGGTGGTTCAGTGGTAGAATGCTCGCCTGCCACGCGGGCGGCCCGGGTTCGATTCCCGGCCGACGCATATTTTTGAGTGAGGCGAGCACATTTTTATCACCACATTAATAGCTTACCTTGTTTTTCTTCTGAAATCCATGAAGTTCCCATCAGATCCATGCGTCGGTGGTTCAGTGGTAGAATGCTCGCCTGCCACGCGGGCGGCCCGGGTTCGATTCCCGGCCGACGCATGTTTTTGAGTGAGACGAGTACATTTTTGTCACCACATTAATAGCTTACTTTGTTTTTCGCCTGAAATCCTAGAAATTTCCATCATATCCATGCGTCGGTGGTTCAGTGGTAGAATGCTCGCCTGATTCGCCGGTCCTCGCTAACTTTTTGAAATTTCGATTGATCAAGATTGGTGGCACGTAGGGTGCACATAAGAAAAAGGATGAATTATTTGCAATATGTTGATGATTTGTAATTTTTGAAATGTTAAGCTTTTGAGGTTGTTGGGAATGAGAATTGCACTGGTGTAACCGAGCATAAAGCTGTGATCGCCGAATGGACCAACGTTGAACCATATAAAACGTTCTATCGCTTCTGGTTTCGTAACATAATCACAATCTTCGTACCTTTCATTCTCCTTTTCTATTTCAACATACAAATTGTCATACGTCTTCGAAGACAGCATCATGGGGCGAAGCTGTTTCGATTTGCTACCTCTGAACATCGAGTAATTCATTACCTTTATCTTATACTTTTATTACCTGGTGAATCCGATTCCAATCGTGTCCTGGAACGCTGTTGTGTCGTCATGAAGTTTTTAAGTATTCTCTCTTTTAAATTTCATGTCACTCTGAAATCGAGCTTTTTTTGATGACATTTTCGTGGTTATTACCAGCTTTTTCCGCTTGTTCTAAAATCTGTCGTCAGGAGAATTTCATCGACCCAAGGATGAGAAGATACGAATCGAAGTGAAAGGAAACATTTGAATGTTAGATTTGCTGATGTTGCCTCCTCTGCAGAGATCACAATTGGTTTTTGCAGAAAAACATTCGTGCCGCAACTCGAATGCTAGTCCTTGTGTCATGCACGTACTTGGCATCAAATGTGCTGAACGTTTTCGTGAGTGCGTGGGAATTCGTTGATGTGGTAAGTTTGTTTTTTTTTCATGAGAAAATTTCCAGCTCATCACGAATCTCATTGAATGATCACACTTTTCTCCACTTCATTTTCCAGCGATTTGAGGCGACAATGTCATGAAAGCTGAAATTTTGTAGGGTAGTTCTCAGAGATTGATCAAAATATTCTCGATGCTTACATTATTATGCCCATCAAGTTCTTGTGACCAACGTTATATTGTTATTCAGGAATTTTTGTTAACTCCTCAGTGGAGACCACTTTACACGTTCAGTTCCGATTTGGTATCGCTATTGACTGTATTATCGTGTGCATGTCGATTACCCATTTATTGCGCTTGCAATCAGAGGATACGAATTGAGGTAATGTCTCTGTATGTTTCAGGAAATCATAAATAATTAGGTTATCAAGATGGCCGTGAATAGCGAACTATCTTGACTTATTGCTTTACGATTGCATTGTAACTTGAAATGCTTGAATGACGGAATGAACAAGATATTTGACAAAGTGATGTTAAGAATTGAATGTGTGGTAGTTTTTACATGGCTATGGTGTGCTTGCTGGTTCCTGAATGAACTTCAGAATCAATGTTCATCCTATAAAGTGTCATAGGTAGTCGAATGAATTATAAATCTATGAAACCGCTCAAGAATTTCGCAGATGGTTAAAAAATCATTTTTAAGGTGTCGGCTCGTCTGTTCAGTATTTTGCATTTACATCGGAATATAAATTGGCGCTCGAAATCGTTCTACCAGACGATGCGATATTGCAGTAGGTAGGATCTTACTGACCATTCAAGAAATAAAGAAATTCTCGTGATTGATAGGTTGGATTTGCACATTCTCGTCAAAAAATATCAGCCTATTTGATCGATTTCATGATAAACTTTGCACCGTTCAGGGAGGCAATATTATTTGTATTTCCCGAGGAATGTGAATTCCATCGGAGAATTCGGGCAAAGCAAACATATTTCATAAATTTGAAAAAAGATTTCAGCCAAAGCGCAGATATATTCGATATCGGTATAGAGTTTGCAAAATCCCGACGTTTTTTCAATCCTGGGATCGGGATTCAATCCCGGGATCGAACATTTTTTGTAATATCGATGCGGCACATGTTCAAAAACATTTTCTCGAACCAATATGTTATTTATTAATCAGAAAGGAGTTAATTCAACAAATTATTGAACGAACTCGAGGAACCAAATTATTCAAATTCAAATTAATATTTCACATAATGTTGCTAATAATCATGTCGTAAGGGCATACTGCATTTTCTATGCTAAGGCATCTTGTCGTCTCGGGTCTAAGCTAATAACAGCACACTTACACGTGAATATGAAATTCTCGATTCTCAAACACTTATTTGTAGTGCTTCAAGTCCATTTTCTTGCATTATTAACATCAGGTGAATTCTGCCATTTCGGAAATTTCGATTTCTTATGAAAGAAATGCATCGCATAAATTATATCATTTGAATTTTGAAAAAATTAAAAGTTCAGAGTTTATCTAAAAAGTGAAAAAAATCCGCAATGAATTTTCATCGAATCATCAAGCACTTACATGTTTGATAATTTCGATCAGAGATCATGGAAATGTACTTGATAGTTAAGCTCAAAATCCCTTTGAATGGAACAATTTCCTTCGCTTCGACAGTAAATTCTCACTATGAGTGAAATCAGTGAGAATTAATGTACATTTCGAACGGATGAAAGTGTTTCCAAATAGCGAAGTAAAAAGACTTGCAGTCTTTAGAACATACAGTTGAATTAACAAATGCAATATTGAAGCCGAAAAATCGCGTTAGAAGTAACGACTCAAAATTTCGTTGAATTTTGTTGCTCTTGGTTCTAATTAGAAAATGTGATTATCTGTGTTATTCTACTTAGAAATGCATCCAGATGAGCGTGATATAAAGCAATGAAGAGCAGAATAATCAGTTGAATATTCAATGAAATGTTACGTAAAAGTTCATCGAGCTGTCGTTGGTCATGTCATTCGTCCAATTTGTGTCTATTTCCACAGCTATTCATCAATGATAGAGGGCAAACAACAAAGATGACTGCATATGAATAAGATGGGAATGATTGAGGCTTGCTTCAAGATGAGCATACTATCACAATTCACGCAGATTGACCTGTTTTATCAAATCCCGAAACCCCGGGATTTTTAAAAACTTAAATGCCGGGATCGGGATCAGAACTAAAATCCGGGGATCCCGGGATCCCATGCAAACCTTAATCGGGCATGCTTATGGAATGTTTTGTTTAATAAAAGTGAAAACAAATCACTGCATGAGATCCCTAACTATTCTTACTAATTAAATTACGATACTATAGCACTTTTATTCTATGAATTACCATTCTCCATTTCATCATAAAAGTTTAAAAAATTATAATATAAAAAATTTTCAGTGGGAACGGTGTGATAATATATGAAGCGAGCAGTTCGCTTGACAATGATAACAGTGGCAATAAAAATAATGAAGAGCAGAATGATAATGCTGATAGCATGGAAAAAGTGGTGCATTATAAGAGACGTTCAAAGAAATGTGTTGGTACCCGGATTGATAAAGTTGTGATCTCGTTGGCTCTTGGACAAGTTAACACTCAAGCGGATAAGACTAATCGCGATTCGTTGAGGAAACCGAGTTATCAGTTCAGCAATAATGGTAACAACAATAACAACACTGATACTGATAGAAAAGTATCGATAACAAAAAACAATGATGCTGTGAATAACTATACGAATGTTGACAATGAACATGATATCGATAGTAACATTGAGAATGCAAATGAATTCGATAGTTGCAATAGTTGAAATACCGTCAGCTTGATTAATAGATAAACTCATGATTATAAACATCACCACATGTAATCTTCTATGATTGTCGTTTCTCAACGTGGTCATCTTGTTTCTTAAAAACTCTGAAATTCCCATTCAGGGGTTGTATGAAATTTTTATCTTTTCCTATACGATTGCAGTTATTGAATGGAAATTTTCTGGATCTTGACAGAAGGATCAGCGATCTTCTGGACGTCACATGTGAAAACAGTTGTTCAAGCATTTCGTAATTTGATGAGATATTTCGAATGTTAATTTCATCCTTTTCTCATCTGTTTTGATGTGTTCTCTTATTCATTTTTTAATCCTACTCCATTCATCTACCGTGCTATTTTCCTTCGTATCATTATTTTCTCATTCTCTTCCGCACATCTCTTTTTTTTGTAAACGCAAGCCCCTCTTTCTAGAAGCGATATAAATCTATCTGTGCATACGAATGCAAGCAATACATTCGATCAAAATTCTTTCATATTCACGCATTGTCGTTTCGCTTTGCCGTTTGTGGTGTAGTATTATAGTTGGAGTTATTGTAATGTACTGTATTGGATTCTTGTATCTGATATGAATATTTGCCGGTTACTTTGAATTTTGATTTATTATTAAATATTTCAAAAACAACAGCACGCATACGTAAGATGGATTTCGACTAACACTAGTTGATCCTACATTTTGAATGGTATAGCTCAAAGTAGATCAGCCGAAATGATCACTAGCGTTTGCTAGATGAATGCTGATGGATCGGTTTTGATCATGAGCTGAAATTGGGACCACGAACTTCAAGCTTCGAGTTCAATTTTCATTTGCATTTATGGTCATTGGAACTGTAAATTACTATCTTATTGTTGCAGTGTTTATGACTGTAAGAATAACATTACGTGTTAAGCAGCTTGTTACGATCGTTTGACATGGATAAAGCAGGTTGTAATGATTCGTCTCTTTGTTTCATAAAATTTCCATTTTTTCTTGCATGAAAAGACTTTAAGGAAAATTTGTACCAATGAAGACCAATCATTAATGAAAGTTTTCAACTGATTTCAAGACTGCAAGATTCTCTCTAAAATTTCGCATTTTGCCTTGTTATTTGAAAGTTGGGTTGTCAAAATTCGTCCATTGTAAAGGGGAGAAACAAGCAGATCCCGATATTTTGACAGCTTCTGAAAATGGGTTCGTGCTTAGCAGAGAAACCATATGAACTGAGAAGATCAAAACGAGTCGATTAAAAACTTCAACACATAGCTGAAAATGTCATCCTTCGTCCGTGTTGAACCATTAGAAACTTTACGATCAGAAAGATGACACGGACCTGCGTGAGAATTCGAGCACTATTTGTAGCGATTAATTACCAGCCTGGTACTTGGGCATTTAGCAAACTGTATTTGCTTTGTTCCGCACATTATTTTATTTGAACGTTACCAGTTGAAAATAAATGTTTATATGTGTACAATTAATGAAGTGTTTCTTCGTTAAAAACAGGTTTTTCAGTTTTTCAATCTATTGAGAGATAGTTTGAGAGTTACATATTGATACATTCATCAATCAAGAGGGTTTCAGAGGGAACGTTTCCAAAAGATTATTGAAATGATATAAGAAGAATTGTTACTGAGTATATTAAGATACTTTATCAGATACTTTATACTCTATGGAACTTTGATCCACTGATATGAAAACAACAGATTTTTGAAACCTTCCTCTATATTTCTTCGAAACAAAAATTATAAATCAAAAATTTTGCCGCGTATGACAGTTTCAAGGTTATCCATCAAGCGCTACAGCAATTGTGTTAGATTGAAGAGTTAGTTCATAAATTGATCGAATTGTTTAATCTATTTATGAGCCAACCCTTTAACGAGGAAGAATACAGATGAGCATACGAACGGAACGGAGCACACAATTGATTCCTCTCCTCTATCTCTAATTCATCAGTTTTATGGTTATTGTTCTAGGAATTGAAAATGGATCACACGTGTAACTAACTCTATGAGAGATGGGATTTTGCTGTTGGAACGATCGAGAAACGTTGTATAGATTGAATATGGCTGATGCAAGCTTTCAATTGCGTTCAGATGAATGTGTTGCCACTTGTATGCATTGTGTGCTTTCACTCGATATTGCTTCACTTCACATTCAATATTTGCATTAACATTTCAAACATGTAGCGTATAGCATATAACAGATAGCAGATGGCAGAGAGGAAGCATATCGAGTGGAGTCAGTCAAAGTTAGTACAGCCAGCAGCCAACAACCAACAAATACACCACCATCATTACAGCACGGTTTTTCGGATTATTAAAGAGTGATGCGGAGACAGAGCGATACTGAAGGCAGTCAACATAGCTATGCTCAATTCGAAATTCATTTCCTGTTCTTCACGTGAACGACGGACTTGCGTTAACATCGAGTGCGTTCAGAGTCATCAAAGAACCATGAAGAATAAGACGAAATGCATGCGTTATGGCATGATTCTCATCGTGTGATCTGATATATATGAATCGATGATGAGCCAATTTGTTGTGTATGTTATTGAGAGATGTTCGTTCACTTCTATAGTCTTTTGAATGTCTCCCATTTCCTAATATTATAGTATTCGTGCTTACTTACAATTAGCAATTTACAAGCATTTGCGTTAAGAGACAAATTCATCTTAGCATCTCAGCGTCTTTTAGTTTTCCATCCCATCTAAGCAGAAGGAAAACTAAGCCGAACAGCGGCTAACTGCACTCAACCGTTCCCAGTTCCAGTTCAATGCGTATCCCTCGTTCATGTTTCTTTATTCCCATTCGTGTTCCATCATATTCCAGTGACAAAATTTTCTTATTTCCTTTCGTATCTCCCCCGTTCCTTCACCATTTCTCTCTTAATTTTGTTTTCGAGTTCTTCCAAGAGATCTTGAGTTAGTGATTAATAGGTAATGAGCGTTTTCACAGCGAAGATGGATCCTGCCTTGGATGAGTATAAAATAGTTTCTTGGTTGTGGGTTAATGGCAATTGAAAGATGAGAATCTCGCGGAATTTTTGGGTTGGTGGGAATAGTTGAGGCGATGAAGATTTATACCGAAGTTGCGGAAACGTGGACAAAAACCAGTGATATTGTTGATGAAATTCGATCGATACTTGTTTTCTGTAATGATACGAATGCCAGTAAGTAGTAATAATGATTACTGAGTAAACAATAATAATGTGATAAATATGAAAGGATCGAACGAGGGAGAAAGTGTTGAGGTCGATTCGAACCTCAGTCGATCAATAATAGGCAACAGCCGATCCACACACTTCTCATCACGATCAAATATAGGCCACAATAAAGATGTCTTCACCAAAAGGCGACGATGATTCGTCGTTGATGCCAGGCCCTCAAGGCAAAACACCACGTTTGTACGAAGTTGAACGGGGACAAAAAACCGAATCTTATATTGTCGCGATCACTGGAAACAAGGTGCCAGTGAAATTTGTTAAGGTGATTCAGTTAATTTCCTTGAATTTTGTTTTTGTTGTTTGTTTTTCGCTCATTTAATGTAACCATCGTGAAATTCATTAGCATCTGCATTGTTTTGAACTCTTCATGTTGTCAAAATCACGATAAGTTTCAATCATTCGAAGAAATTGCTCTCCAAATGTGACTACCAATCAGGCAAGTGAGTAATCGCTCGTAAACACATTTGAAGCAAATTAGTAGATGATATTTATCCGTTAATAAGTTGTGATGACATCCGAACGAAGTTTCAGTTCGGTTGCAATCCGACCGATTTGTACATTTTGAGATTCCGAAGTTTGAAATTCCAACCGAATTTCGGAATTTTTTGGTTGAAATCCAACCGAGTTCACATTTTAAGATTCTGATATTAGGAATTTCGGCCGACTTTCGGAATTCATCGGTGAGGATCCAGCCCAATTGACATTTTAACATTCCGACATTCGGAATTCCGACCGAACTTCAAAATTGTTCGGTTGGAATTCAAATATCGGGGTTTCGACAGAAATCGGTCAGATTTTGCCATCACTATTGATGAGGTGTTTGCCTTGATATATGACAGCTGGGTGGGGATATGCTTCGAGTTGAATTTGTGTCAAGCATTTATAACGCATTATATGATTCTGTGATCATTCACTGTGGTGTCAGGCAAGGCTTTTTACGGCAATCAAGTGAACGAAAGAATAGAATGAATGAAAAGAAAAGAGAGCAAGGAATTTGAGAATCAAGAACATACTTTCAGGATGCACCAATCGTCCCTGGTGCTCCTTCAGATGAACCGCACAAGGTTATACTTCTACCAAAAGATCAGTCAATCGCAGAAGTACCGCTACACCGTCCCACACAACCTACTGCCCCCATCGTTGTGTCTCAGCAACCTCAACAACAACCAAAGGTCGATGTGGTACCCGTATCGAATCAGCCAAGCACAAAACAACAGCCGCCGGCTGATATTCGTAAACCTGAACCTCCGGTTCGCTATATACCATCAACCACCACCACGACTGCTCGTCCAAATGATGCACCAACACAACCCATGAAAAAGTCCACCCCACCACCTAGCTACGAGGAGCACAACGATCCGGACGTGAAGTATAAGCCTGCGACGAAAGACGTTAATAAAGGTTTGCCCAATGTGGAACCACAAGCCAGAGATGAGTTGTTGCCGGCGAAAGAGGACAATGGTAACTTCGGATTGTCGTTAGCCGAATTGGAGAGATACAAAAATGATCCTTTCTGGAGAACGCTTAGGTGCGCATTTCGAATTAAACTTTATCATAATATCAACTCTTAGTGCTTTACTATCATAACTCATTAACTTTTTACCTGATCAGCGATGTTTCCAATATGCCGACTAACCACAGACCTTTATCTATGTCGATGTTTTTATGATTTCAGTTATTTGTAATCGTTGCCTTACTCTGACTTTTCACGATTATATCGCCTCGTTTGATGAAAATGCAATAACTTCATGCAAAAAATCTACTTTCACATTGCAGTTTTTAGAAAAATTTCTTGCAGAATTGATCAATTCATCTGTTGATGTTCAGTCTATGTAACGATCAGAAAGTTCTGCTTTTTCAGATGGATTTTGTTCGTATTGTTCTGGCTTCTATGGATTCTGATGTTCTTAGCCGCAATTCTTATCGTAGCTCTTAGTCCAGGATGTGCGGTTAAGGTGGCTCCAAGTTGGTGGCAGAGTGCCACTGCGTATCATGTCAGTTGTCGAGGAGAACTTCGTGACCTTTATTTTAACTTTTCACGAAATGAAAATTTGTCAGGAATTCTTTTCATAGCTGCCAATAAATATGGTCTAATGGTTGTTTCATTTTCGAAGCAACGTATGGATATCTTTGAATAGAATTGAAAATTGCATGAAAAATTTGCTCAGATTTGGACGCCATCATTCCAAGATTCTGACGGCAATGGATTGGGTGATTTGAATGGTGCAGTCGACCGACTCGAGAACATTCGTCGACTGGGAGTGTCGGCAGTTTGGGCGTCACCGCTACTGCTCTCGGATGGTTTCAGCGATGCGATACGAGACTTCAGAGCAATCGATTCGAAGTTGGGCGTGAATGCAGATGGCGATAAATTCATACAAGCCGTTCATGATAAAGGTTTCAATTTTAGACATCAATCATCAATTTTACAACCGGATTCATCGATACTTTTATGAATGAAGTGATGCTGTTGTGGACAAACAATAGTTTGATTTCTCCGATAGGTAGCAATTGCAAAAACTCTTTGCATACTTTCTTAACTTCACCTGGTACAAGTTCGAGCCTCAGCCTAAACCTATGACAAGACAAGTTGTTCGGTAGGCTACCTCATTGTTTGATAGGCTACCTTGATAGGCTTTCTGTTGGAAAGTCTGCGAATAATGACTAAACTCTCGTTGAATTGATAGCTTTGGAAAGAGCAAAAATCGCTCTCTACGAATAAAATAACCACCATTTGTATGACAGATTCCCCAATCCCGTAAATCCCATTCTTGTTATCAGAAAATGGCGAGGGTTTAATTTTGTACGAAGTTATTGTATTATTGAAGGAATGCGGGTAGTGATGAGTATCCCGGTGAGTATCACATCAAACGAACACGATTGGTTCATACGCAGTTCGAAAGCATCTCTCCCGGAAAACGCCAACTACTCTGGATATTACCACTGGCGTTCATCCGGTGTGGAGCCGTATATGTCGGAATTCAGGAACACTTCCGTTTATTATATTCATTATGCAAACAAACCGAATTGGCCAATGTTGAATTGGCAAAATAGTGCGTTAAGACAAGAGATGTTTGTGAGTTATTTTATCGAATCATTTTTGATTTATTTCAAGAATTTCTGAAGAAATTCAATTGATATTGCTGCTATTAGTTCGTGATTTTTGAATGGATAAACTGAACTGAAACATTTCGTCGAGTGTTTGGCAATCGAAATTAGTGTGAAGATGGCGATAAGAGTGACAGTGAAAATAACAATAATAACAAATGAGCAGCGAATTTTTGTATTGGGAAACTTGTCGATGAGATGAGTAAGCATAACGATGTGAGACTAGTGGAAGGAAACTTATCAATACTGGTTACTACTTGAAACAATATAATAATAATGGTAGTTATTATCGCAGAGTGTGTTCCCTTATTGGACAATTGTTGATAATCACAATAACAATTGATTTTGATAATTGCAGGATGTGTTTTCTTACTGGATTGATAAAGGAGTCGATGGATTTCACTTGAATGATATTGAATATTTGGCTCGTATTTCGAACGGCAGTGCACCGGTTCGTGTTTGATATCATTCGAAACTGTGCATACAGGCGTTTTGCTCTCTTGTTAATGGTTTGCAAAGTTATTTTGTTCGCGCGAATGGTCGAATTGTGTGCAGAAATTAATGACAATAGTATGATGATATCGATAGTGATAGTGAAGAAGTGTTGCAGTCATAATATGACATAAATTTTAGAACTGGCCTGCAATCTATGACGTACTGCGTGATATCAAGGATCATATTGAAACGTATGCGAACAAGAGTGAAACGGCAAGTGGAAAGAAAATGTTAGTAGTGGTTTTGAATTAATTCACAGTTTAGAGTGAAATTTTTCGAGATCCTACTTCTGAAATGTTTTGTTTTAGAATGTTCATCTACGTATTTCATCAACGCAGCAAATGAACTATTGTAATCACTGATGCGTCACTCTTTGTATAAGTTTCAGTATGAGTATTCATTCCATCACGGTCTTTTAGATCGTGAAGTAATGAAGTTTTTAACGCTATTGGTAATATCAAAAATATTTCAAACTTGCGACATTGATTTGAAACGAATATTTCAGAATCATATACGCATCTCGCGATAACGCAAAGGAGAATGATAAGAAGCAGTTGGCGGCGAGTGGTCTTGATTCAGTGATCAACTATGAATTGGGTATGGTTGGAAAAGCGAATCAAATTTGTTACAGTAACGAGGATAATATTGCGGGTTGTGTGCATGAGTTGTTGTCTGATGTACTCGCATTCCACAAGGACAACGATCAAGTCATCCCGATGTGGGAGGTACGTAGTGCTGATTTATTGTTTCGTTTGTGTTCTTCGTTATCTGTTTACTTTATTCATCTATTGATATGTTCACACATTCACTGCAAATGAGATCAAGGAAGGAGCGTCTTGCAGTTGTAATATTTCACAGGTCCATGAAGAACAGCGGTAATGCATAGTTCCTGGATTATATTTGAATCAGTTTTGAAATGGAAATTATCAAACGATTGTTGTAAAAACTAAGACATCAATTGATTTCAACTGTATGAATTGTTGAAAGATGGATTAGGAAATGAATGTTTTGTTTATATTTTGAATTTGGTTTTGTGAACATTTCACTTGAAATCTCTCCGAACGAATGGAATAAAGAGTGAATTTGGTTTTCAGTTCGGTAGTCCATCTCTGCCGCGGTTGACCAGTCGTGTGCAGTCGGCAAAACAAGCCGAAATGTTGACAATGCTTCAACTTCTGTTGCCCGGAACGAACAGTTTCTATTACGGCGAAGAGATCGGTATGCATGATCTGCGTAATGATTCGGCTACACCGCCTCAGCGTGGCGCTATGCAATGGGATGACTCGAAGAATGCCGGGTTTTCGAGTGCGGATAAACCGCAAGTGGAAGTCGATCCGAGCTACAAAAAGATCAATTGGGCTGTAAGTTCGTTCAGCCGTTATTTCTTCAATACACTTGCTTCTTTATCAGTTTATACGAGGTGCTGTTCGGAACGAATTTATCCACCAATCAGTCATTGTCTATTCGTTCTCTACATTCTAAAGGGAAAATTTTTGCTACATGTTAAACTGCTGAGATGCATTTTAGCATTTTGTTAAATATCATATTCTGTTAAGGGTCTCAATACAATTTCAATGTTCGAATTGCTGTAATGAGAATTTTTCGAAATTTTCGAAGTCTGCGCAATGCTGATTTACGATGAACTTGATTTCTTTGTTTTTAGAATCACATTTTGTTCGTTTTGGTAATGGTTATATGGCGATATTTATCTGAAAAGTATTTTATTATTTCAGCAACA
Source organism: Anisakis pegreffii (assembly GCA_035041965.1). Taxonomy (NCBI): domain Eukaryota; kingdom Metazoa; phylum Nematoda; class Chromadorea; order Rhabditida; family Anisakidae; genus Anisakis; species Anisakis pegreffii. Next base: position 25,666 of record JAPYMA010001019.1, read on the forward strand.
GTATTCCGAATCACGTTCACCACTGAAGGTGTTTCAAAAGTTAGCAAAAATGCGCGTTCGTGATGAAATTTTAGCGTTTGGTGATGCACATATTGGTGATTTGATCGATGGTGCATTCATCTTGGCCAGATATCCTTCTTCAGAACAGAACACAACTCAAGGACATGTGAGTGTGCTCCTTCGGCAATTAGTCATTTCGTTTATCTTTATGTTCATCATCTCTGCCATCCTTGTTATGTTTAATCGTTGAACTGATTGGATGAGTTGCTATTTTTTTATGCAGTCTGAGGAATGCTGCGTAGTTATTATAATAGCTGCAATAGCAATATTTTTTAAAGATTATGATCTCATTCTTCCTCACTGATGATCTTTGCTGTGCAAAGTAACTTGTACTGATCGCACGGTAGCATTGTACCGAAAATAACTTCGAATCAGTGAGTTATAATAATGAAGTTAGCGACAACTGTTTATTTCTCGTACTGACACTTATGTTGCTTTCGAATCTCTTGGCTGTAACAAACTGATAGGCATTAGTTCAAAATTCAGGAAGAAGTATCTGACAGCTGAAGATTCTATGTCATAAAACCCAATGGATTTTACAAACTTCGCATTTCAGGTGTTATTCGGTGCGTTCAATTTCGGTGTGTCAAGCGTCAAATTGCCGTTCGCCGGAATTCCCGTTCTTGCATCATCGCCAAATTTGGGTAGCGCTCAGTTTGTGACGGCAACGTCGAATACGGAAGGCTTTTATGCACGGCAAGAAATCGATCTAAGCAGCGGAGCTGTTGTCGTCGCACCCGAGCAGGGGATTGTCTTCAAAGTCGCACTATAAATCAATGAAAAATGACAAAAAAAATTCGAAATTTTCTCATCCTTCTCTCTAATGCACATCTCTACTAATCATTATCATCACATTTAACATACGATCAGTGAATTATTATCCGAGTGCATGCGATTGAGTTTTCACTCGAACTAGTCCGCATAATCTGGTGTAATTTTTCAGTTTTCGTAACGCGACAATTTTGAATTTTTCTACATTCTTCGACGAAAACTTTGTTATTCTTATTTTTACTTTTGCAATAACTCCACTCGCTGACTTATTTTCATTGACACATCCTCATTGTTGATATCATTTTCTTAATGATACTATTACTATTGCACTGTTCTCACTTTCTTCATCATCTTCTCTGGTATCGTTATTACTAATATTACTTCTGGAATATTTTTAATCCGATAATACAGTTGTTGCCAATATTGTTGAAATTTTACCCAATCTATAGTCATAGTGAATACATTTCCTGCTTTATATGTCACATATGAATTTACATTTTCAATAGATTATATAATTGTAATATTACGATTACTGTTAGAAGAAATTTCAATCTGATCAAATTCTATCGATTGATTCGTGAAAGTTGAAAAGTGTCGAGAAGGGTTTTGGCTTCTCGGTGAGTTTTGCTGTACCGTTGTTGTACGAGAGCGAAAGGCCACGAGAATTAATTTATTGCGGATCATACACGTTAGATCAACAATATAGCGATGAGAAATCTCCTACGATATACGAAAGGTTAACAATGTGATGATTAACAACTGAAGAAACGGTTGCTTTGAAGGTGAAAAATAAAGACGAATTGAAGGAGAAAAGGACGAAGCAGGGGGTCTGTTGAGGTAGGAAAAAAGTAGCAGTTTCGTAAGCATGGGCTGGAGGTATTGATACATTTATCTTGAGGTAGAATCGTGTTGATCATTTCATGGATTTATTGTTTTGATGGTTTTCGTTGCTGGTCGTCTGGAAGTTAGTGTAATGGATTTGTACTTTTGATGATTTCCGTTGTTTTGACCGAGTTTAGCTGACTAAATTGGATGGGTATACAACCAAACTCATAAAAAATGACTTGTGTCATCAATCCCGGAAATCCCGTGAACCTCGGAAACATGAATCCCGGAATCGGAAGTGAGTTTCAAAATTCGGGATTAGCGGGATGCCGTACAAACCCCACTTAAAACAATGATGAAGTTGCTAACAACAGTCCAAATACTAATGATACATACAATGATAACGGCAGTCCAGTCGTCGATCAAATGCTTAATCGAGTGCAATGATTATCATTTGACAAAAACTGACTCAAATGAAATGTCAGTCACTGACAGGTATTTTTGCTTTCGAAAAACCAATCTGCTTGTTGTCAACATCGTAGATGTGGCAATATTGACGGATGAAAGGAGTACCGAGGAATACCTGTGGTCCCAATCCCATGCCATCTATCGGATGCAACATCAGCATACAGATACCTTCAAATGCCTGAAAATTGAATTCCCATCACCTTACCGCCGATGATTTAACAGATATCTCCTTCTGCTAAGATATCGTCACTTACTAAGACCATATCACTTGTCTAACGTTCAACGTTTTTTGAATTATAATTATAACAGCTGCTTATTATTTCGTTTCCGTCAACGACAGAAATGATGGCCCATAGTTTAAGAGAGCATTCCCGATGTAATTAGGGATCTGGGAGGAGAATATCAACAAAATACTTCAGTTGTGGCTTGGTGATAAATTTTGATCCAAGATAATCCGTAAATTATACCTGTATTCCATGATAGGTGAACCCCATGAGGAATAGAGATGTTGGGAGGAGAGAAACTTTATTTAGGTTTGAATATTTCGACGAATTTTGGAGAAGTTTAAGGGTTTCAGGTGAGGATTGCACTGATTAGCTCAGATATGATTTCGATTCTAAACGATGTGGTCAACAACGAGATGAAAATGCGCAAACCTGAAGAATATAGTTGTTCGGTTCAATTTCATACGTATGATCACCAATTTCTATTTTGATGTTTTCGGTCAATCCAGAGCAGTTCGAAAAGAACAAGTCATAAGTTGGATCGTACTGAAATGAAATGATATATGCTCCATTCACCAATATTACTTGACAAACGTAAATTCTTACGGTCAACGATTTAGTCTGCGTTTGCTCAGCAAAACGAGTACCATATAAATCATTCCAATCTCACCGTCGCGCCAAGTTTGTTCGCTATTGAATTGATCATCACGGATGGTCCTTCAATGTACGATGAGCCAGTATTGGACAGCACCTCGTAGCTTGCCGCGTCACTACGGTAAGTACCAAACGAGATCGATTTCATAGTGAATTGCCAATGGGCGTCCGAGGAGAGTGGTTGATATACGACATTACCCTCACAGTTGTCGTTGTCCACTCCACCGTAAGTAAATATTCCAGCCGGACCATAATTTATACCACCCTTCTAAACCTCGATTTAATCCATTCAAATTCAAATTAAATTACAACTTATTAGGATAGTAACTGCTTGCTTCTCAGTTTTTATTAGCGTTGTGAATATCACATTCTTCTTTCATCAATATTCCTCTTCCGTAAGAGTCGATGGTAATGGCATTAGAATCGGTCATTGATGATTATAGAGGCATAACAGGTGTAAGGAATGTTTAACCGTAAGAAGCATGATGATGACAATTTCTGGGGTAATTTATCCGGACTGACCGGCTCTGATACCCTTCTTCTGAATGTTCAGACAGATTTCTTGATTGTACAGTAACACTATCAACTCTGTCATGGTTAGCGCAGTGTGTATTTGATTTCCATTAGCAAATTCACGAACTCCAATAGAATATCATAGATCGAGGATACATTATGGACATCTTCAAAAGGCTTCAACTTCACGATAGCTCAGCGAAATGTTTCGAAATTCTTTGAATACTTGTGATTCTCTGGCCGCTCAGTCTGTTTGTTTATGAATCGAGGCGTTTGCAAGATTGACAACTGAGGAATCTATACTAACCATCGGGTGAAGCCAAACAGTAAAAACTCGTTTATCGAGAAGACATTGATCCCAGGCATTGTTCAACGGTGGCAAAACTTCTCCAAAGGCGGTCGACTGAAATCCGAGACCAAGAATTCCATCCGCCTCGTAATATTCGAATGAATCACTGATTGCTGATGCTTGACCAAATGTCGTATTCGCTACCACTAATTGAGACCCTCCTTTTTTACCGAACTGAAACACTCAACAGATTTCATCAGTCTTGTGAATATGAATGAAAACTCTTCAATTACTCGTTAAGCTCCTTATTTTTCTGACTGAAAACGGTCAAATTTGAACATACGACGCGTATGTGGCAATGATCAAATTGCTTCATTCTCACCACATTATAAAGCAATATTTTCAGACTCTGTTATCTCTTAGCCTCAAGTCGACAGGTAACCAATTCCTGTATGTATTCGTCAGAGTTCGATCAAGGAGCCTATATGAGGTCAAAATGTTTTAAACTGTATAGGCAAAGTAAAATCACTGGATTGGATTAAATTGACTGGAATATCTTGGATTAGCTTGAATCGATGAAGCTCTCCTCAGGAAATGGTTCAAGCTTGTTGACGGGCTTCAACTAATGACAGGTCTGATTTGTATGCAGTTGTTCTTGACCATATCACTTGTTCTTATTCAACCAGGTGAACATGAAGACTTGTTACCTAATTGATCATCACAAAATCAGAATGATACGCAGAGAAATAAGCACTTACACGAACAACGTCCTTACCGAACAACCCTGCCGCATCAATTGTTCCATTTTGTATTGTCCAGTTGCCTTCGACTGATTCGTAGGTTTCTGATGCGGACGAATTAAAATTTTGCTTAATTTTGCAAACCTCGCTAGACTGCCTGAAAATCAATCACCTCAGTCAATATTCATCGAAACTGAGCCCTCTTCAATTTCTCTTAATTTTCAAATTTCTCTAACAGTAACATCGAAATTTCACAAAGAGTTTGCATTAACGCGCAATCGAATGCACGCTGCTGTCAACGTCACGATAATCCCGGAATCGCTTTCAAATCAGTCATAAACGAAAGACAATGCAACAGCTCATCCATTTCTAAAGTTTTTCATGTAACTGAGCGATTCCATTGTACAACCAAACCCTTTTCATTTTGACCAACCAAAGTTCAATAGTATTGCATATGATAATTTTAGATTGATCAAACATGCATTGCGATGACCACTCTTCTGGAGATTTTGAATCTCAGAAACTAGGTCACAATCTGACATCTCTTGGTTTTTTGAGCATGCATAGTTAAAAACTCTTGGTTTTCGGCTCAGTTATGAACTCAAATCCAAAACATCCATGAGCAATTCGGAACATGCTGGCTGTTCTAGTGACTGTTCGATGAACCACAAAATTGCTTATCCTCATTCAAGTCTAGTCCAATAGATAAAAATACTCGCTATGAAGAAAAGAAAACTCCTACTCTGCACAGCCTTCGCAGAGAAGTCCACATGACGATCCTGAAAATATACTCGTTGGTTGAATATATTCATAGATTCATTCCACTTCAACAAGTTTATTGAGGTCATAGTTTTACCAATACGGTTTCGAAAATATATACGTTAAAGCCATTCTCGCTTTCTTTACACATATTTATGCGTTGAAATCTGCCCTCGCCTACTTTTATGTATAATAAATGAAATGTTACTCGCATTCCCCTGGAATGCTCATCCAATGGGTGCGAGCATCATCCAAGAGCAACATGGTATTAGGTGAGAAACTCTCAAATAAATGAATTCCAAAATCGATCGCATGCTCAGTGGTACAAGTGGCTGCTTTTCTATGCCATTACATCTTATTCAAAGGTGAGTTCTGATGGCGTGTCGCTAAATCAATTTTAGATTTTTTTCATCACTTTTCATTCTACTAATTGGAAGAATCTATCGGTAACGACCACTACAGGACTGAACAATGTGGAATGTTGCTAATGATTAATTGAAGTGAAGTTTAACAGAAAAAAAACACACTAGATGAGTCGCATAAAGGTGTTCCACAAGTCGAATCAGGTATCCACAGATTTGATGAGCTCGTATCAAGAGCAACGAGGAATTCTTGCTCTGGGGTACCGATCGTGATAACGCCAAAAAATTCGAAGTCACTGTAGCGGTATACCTAAAAAGAGCAATAAAGAATTTCAAATGATCAATGAATTTCGATTGTTGACTACTTCTGTTTTTTATCGTCTATACGGAGACAGAGGCAGAGGCAGAGACAGAGACCTCCAAGCAAAACTGTCGACATTCCTTCAGTTGACCACATTTCAACAGTAGGCAGATTTTGAAAACTGTTAGAGCCGTTACATGAGAAACGGTCAACTTACATAAGATAATGACACCCATGGCCAGGTCAGCTTTCAATGATTTCATCATCTGTCAAATTTCGGAGTCAGAAAAAGCGTTACCAAGATCACAAAATACCTGTTTTTTTCGCAATAATCAACTCTTAGTCATCTCTGACTTCATATCGTCAAGATCCATAATCAGAGTTTCGTCAAATTGGACTTGACTTCGATCGCTACTCGAACTTATCCAACGGAAGTAAACTTCGCAAAAATATTCAATCATTTGCTCTTTCCACTCAAAAGGTCACTCAAAACGCGAATCACTCAAAATCAGTCAAAAAATACTCCTTGCTGAGAAACTTACAGATTGTGGAGCGACTTTTCGGTTTCTGTAAATCAATTTCTTCATTTCTTGCTGTCGGCTGTACTCTACCCATCTACCTTCGCGCATCATCTTAACACGCTGGCTCGTTTGTTTCATTAGAGGCATCTGATGAACTGCCGCATCCACATACCAAAAGACGAAGCCGAATGCCACCAAAACCAGCAATGAAAGTCCGCTGCGAAGCATTGTTGGAGATCGAAACGACGGATAAATCAGGATACAGTGGATGACTGATCAAGCGACGACTCAGGAACACACTCGGTATCGGACTCTCTAACGTAAGCAAAAATGCCGTTTACAGATTATCGAATATGCTTTACCGAGAACCAATCACGATAAAAATATGCACCAAAACATCATCAGAACAAGCTTATAACGTAAATCATTATCAGTAATCCAAAAGTGTAAACAACATAATGTGGCGTGATGATGTTTGAATAATCTTTAAGATTTCAAGAATCAGTTAGAAATGATGGAGATAGAATTTGAATTTGAAGGCACATCACATGCTTGTTCTGTGAGTGGAATGTTCGTAGTCATAAGGTAGAGCACTAATAACAATAATCGAAAGATGCTTACGGTCATCATTTCCTTGTTGTGTGAATCGTTATCAGCATTTGAAGGATGTCAACACTTCAAATCAAACATGATGATGATCTTTGAATATTGTACTGTCAGTGCTCCAGAAATTTGACGGCACGTCTAAAGTGCACCCATTTATTCGTGGAGCTCGCGTGTCATAATATTTATATGAATATTTATGATCATAATATTTATGTGAATCATTTTAACATTCACGTTTTTCAATTACATGATCTTTGTCACTATCAGCTTTTGTTGTTGAACCGTTTCCGTATCATTGATACTTTCAGCGGATTACTGATAATAATGATTCCATTCACCAATTGATGCGCTCTTATGATTATTATTTCATCTTTCACAGTTTCGATAATATCCATTCCCATTGCCTACACTATCCCGATCAGTTCTTACTTTGCTGATTTATTACTTTCTCTTATTTGGAACAAAAAACTTCTCACTGAATTTTGATGGTCATCTTATCGCAATGACTTGTGTAATCGTTAAAGTTATCGCAATAATTTGAGTAAACGTTAAATTTGAGTGATTTGTTCGTTAAATATTCACTGTCAGTCGTATCGTACTCAAGATTATGCAAAAAATTTATCTTCAAACCGGCAAAATGCTCTACAGTGAGAAGAGAGCACATGAAAATTCTCATTTGACAGAAAACAAAAACGAATGCGAAATTTTCCTTGGCAAGTAAATTTGATGGAAATACCCGATCAGTATACGGTTACAACAAATCATTGATGCATTTCTCATATCGCTTGAGAAACATCAAATGCAAAATTGTTGAGGAGAACATCATCTTAAGAATGATACTTGCTATAATCACAGGTTAACACTATACGTAATCATCAGGAAATTACTGGCTTACATGCAATACTGTTATGAAAGGACCAAGTAATTTTGGTGTTCACAAATGATATTGCAAAAACTAATTACAAAAAAAAATTAATAATAGCACTCAGAAAATAAGGAAGTTAAGCAAAGAACTTTACGCCAAGCTAAGAAAAAATAGGCCATTCAATAGAACAAATAAATCCCTCAAGCGATTTCATTGAACCAATGAAAGGAGCTAATCCACAAGACGTAACATCTATTTCCAGAAACCATAAGCTTCTTATCGTTGAAAGCTTATGATTAAATCATCGCTCATATCAGTGATCACATAACCAATACGATAAAACTATCACCATAAGAGAAGTTCAACAAATTTATATGTACTATCCAACAAAATGACAAAATCGCCTTCAAAAAAATTAAAGATGACAATCAAATTAGAAAAAGACGGCTGATTTTTATGAATTCACGTAAATATCTTGAATGAATAAATAACAAACAAAAATTCACAATGAAATAAAGTATGAAAAATTCGAATTATTACCCAAACATGGAACATCATTTATTCCATCTCCTCAGCTATTCCTCAACAATAATGCATTAAATTTAGTGCAGTTAGTTTACTCTTCGCAATGCGCTAAGTCGTAATCCATTATACCAGTGGTCCCCATGCTCAGACACTCCACTATCCTCTTCGATGGTCTAGCAGGCCGTCATTATCTCCCTCTTCCCCTCCCCTCTCCCCCCCCACCTGCTATAATAATACTATTTCTACGCCTAACGTCAGAAATCATTTCCCGACCTCCTCCATTATCTCCCTGACACCCTCAAATTACTCAAAAAAGGACAGTTTTTCCTCCCCCTCCCCCTGTGTGGACCCCTGCACTATACACATATAGAGGCAAATAAAACTTTTTATAAGAATATCAAGAAAAGAAACAATTTTTATAATGTCCACACTTCCACATACTGGTGATTACAAAACAAATGACGAAGTATTATGCACACTTGTTCCAATAAAATGACTGCAATACATACATTTCACATAATACAATACAATAAAATATGTTTCTGGCACATACATTATTATATCATTACTCGTATTCATAGTTCAGATAATGTGCGATCTACTGATCACTGACATTAATGAGAGAATCCTCTCAGATTGAAGTAAACAATAGTGCATTAAATTTGAGCACTGCATCGCTAGTCTCGAACGGTGATTTGTCAACATCCTCAGTACCTCACTCTAAGATTACTTCACATCATATACCCAGCGTTCATCAACCATCTGAGATCAAGCCTGCTCTGAGACGTACTCATTCATATCTCGTCAGTCCGCGATAATGCTTCACCCGAACATCGATAAATAAGAAGTGATTGAGATGAACATCAGCTCGTCGATTCATGGAATCGAAATCGTTGCACCATTGAGATAATAACAACCAAGAGAGTACAAATAGCGACCTGAATCGATAGTTTATATGGTATTCGGTATGGTTACAGTGCATTTTGAATGGTTGTGTTGTAGGGTCTATGGCAGGTTTTGTTCCGAATGCTATTTTTTATTGTGAGCAAATTACTTTATATTGTCACTGTTACTATTGACAACGAAAATTTCCTTGAAGATAGGAAGAAGTACGTTCTTCAATATTATTACTATATTGCATAGAATGACATGAGCGATACATTCAATTACAAGTAGAAATAAATGAGCGTTGAGACGTGCTAATGCTGTTGAGCAACTGAAAGCAACATTTCAACAGCCCGCAAACGATTTTGAATAAACAAATTTAAAATGAACTCACTAGAATAGTTGAAATAGATACAACGGCAAAAGACAATCGTGATATACAGACGACTTGTGCGGAATTTATTCTCTCGATCACCGTTTTCGGAGCGCTTTCAGTATCACATCGACTTCGACGCTCCATTTCACTACAAATTATCGTTTAATTTACATGAGCAACATAGCAAACTTCTGTTAAAGGATGAATGAAATGATGAAGTAGGAAATCGACTGATTGGACGTGGTAAAAGCTGACCTCTGCATAGTGCGACCAAATTCGACTATTTCAACCTCTTGACTGATAGCGTCGAGGATATTCGCATTCGGATCAGACAACATCGATTGTAAACTTTTACTGTAAAATACAGTTGTTTGAAACTCTGAGAATACTGATGATAACTAGAAGTACTACGATACTTGCAATGTTTCATTTCAAAAACAAAAATCGCAATGTTCCGGAATTGTATTCCATCACTGGAATAATAGTGATCAGCAAAAACACTAACCGTTTTCGAGTCTTTGCAGTGGTACAACGAGGCGTTGGGCAAGTACCATTTTTTGACGGCAATAAACTCAACTGACACTGATAACGAACGTATGGCTTCTGTTCGATGCCGAATACGGACACATTCTGTGACACGTTCAACTGAAGTGGTGGTCATTGGATACATGAAGTTGTATTGTATGAATGTTGCAAGTCAACGCTTGAGCAAGTGAATGTAGAACAACGTTTAAAGTCTTTCATCAAACGAATGTGAGAAAATACCCATGAGAAAACCGGAGCATTAAAAAAGTGAGAATGTTTACGAAATGCCAGTCATAAATTTCGCACAAATTTGCTCTAATTAGCAACCATGGTAATTGGAGCCAGGATTTCATTTGTAATTTTTTGATGTTTGAGAGCGGAAAATGTTTGACTCCTTCGCAGAGTCAGTTTACTTGAGACCGTACTTGTCGAAGTGCATGAAAGAAATTCTGATCGAATCTGTAAACTGGTCGAAACTTTATCAATGCACTGAATAATTCTATTTTGTAACTGACCTTATCAGAATAATTCAATTCCGGTATGATCGTATCATCAACTGAACAACCACGTTCATCAATCAGTAAATGTTTCGAGTTTGATGTCAACATAAAGCAATTTGTGACCATCAAACACAGATCATTCTGTTCATTCAAAACATCATAACATGACCATTCATGTAGTACATATTCACCAATTAAGACTCTATCTACCAAACTTCGATCCCTCGAATTCAACACACGATATTCGCATTGTGGTAACCTCATTGGTGGTTGAACTGTAAAAATTCAATAGATCATAACGGTATTGTTCTCATTAAGCAGAGGTGGGCAATAACGCGGTATTCCGTTACTCTGCTATTAAGGAAACAGCAGTTTCGCTTACAGTTTCGCTAGTTAGAGAAGTAGCTGTTCCGCTAGTTCACTAGTAGCGGAGTAGCTGAACAGATCACTACTGCCCACCTTTGGTAATAAGACATCTCAATAATAGAATCTCCAGATTAACGTATAACAGTTTTTTTTCTGCTTTGAAGAACTCTCGCTGTTTTTTCGTAATAAATTTTTTAGAATTGATGAAAACATTAAGAATATCATCACTGATAAATATTTAAGATGATGATTACAGTGAAAAAGCATGTGACCATACCGTAAGGAGGGGTTGTAGTGTGCACTGAACCAGGCAGTAACGAGTGATGATCGTGGACGTTTCGTGCATGAATACACTGCAGTAAATATAAGCGATCATTCGCAGTAATATATTCAGAATGAAACGATATGAGAACAGATGATTCGAGTATTACACCTGGTGGATTTATTGATCTGAAATTTAGGACGTGGAAAAAACATCGAGAGGAATAGATAAAAGAGGTGTTTGATAGGGTGGATATATTTTTATTATCATCGTTATGATCGTAATTATTACTATTGTTGTTGACTATTATTGCGATTACGATCATTGGTCTTGTAATTCCTTTCTTTGCTATTTTTATTGTTACTGTCATCGTTAATTACTATTATTATTGCTTTCTTATTATAGAAACACGAGCATCCTCGTTGTGATCGCTGCGTTTCGTAAATTTGTTGAGTGGTATTCAAGAAGACAAAAAAAGATCCTCCGCGAGGCAGTTTCCACAAAGCTGGAAGGATGAAACAGCACTGGAATAGCCTGGCAAAAAAATGGCAAAACTGGAAGCATATGTAATCCTGGACTTCGGAAACGTCTGAAAACTCGGACAATCCAGACAGTTCATTCAAATTACTTGATCACAATGAGTTATTAATGAATATGATAAGCCATATGCCCTGTATTCATTAAAATCAAGAATTCAAGTTCTATTTGGAATAAAGTACCGTTCTTATCAATTACTATTTCGATCACATATCACTTCTGATCATAGCTCTGTGATCATGCAGGCAATGTTCGTTGCTATCACTGCCATACTGCAAAGTTAACGACATTTGTAAATCCGTTGTCAGTATTCTGGTATAATGTCGATAACGAACATAACTTTATGAATCCACTTTGATCCAGTAGCAGAAACAATGTACATGCCTCCGGGCAGGCTCAACCTCAGAGCTAGCCACAGAATCAGTCGCTGCCTAAATTTCTATCAAAGCAATTTCGGTAGTATCAGTTCATTCGCCGTCATCGTCATTTGTGTTTATACAAAAACCAAAATTACGCTTTTTTCTCTTTCACCACATTTATCTCAAACGAAATCGAAATTTTCGATGAATGTAAGCAATCAGCATTGTTTATTCTATTTTATTCTTTTTAGTGTAAACTGTTGAACAATCGCGACAATTGTCATCTCAGAGGACATTTTTTGAATACTTTTTGTTTGTAAGACATCACCGCTTGATGATTGATGCTACGAATGAAATTCCGAAATTTCTCTCATCACAGATTCCACTTCAAAATCAATCGTTTTTGCTTCCCTTTCACAAATCCCGATGAAAAACTTTCAAGGAGAGATTCTTATCTGCACACAGTATGTTGAATGGGAGCGTTTGATGTAACTGAACAAACAATTCGATATCATTAACTGCAGAGACAAACATGAGATGTTTGTCATAGATAAAAGAGGGATTTAGTTGGATTATTAGATGATTTTGATTGTATTTTATTGCGAAAAGGTGAGAGAGCAAGATTTGATGATGAGATATGCACATAAGATGGATATCGATGTGACAGATTGATTGAATTCTTTCGAATCGCAGATTTTGAGACTTTCATAAATTTCACTTAAACAGACGTTTGTCTCTGTTTCGTTTTCGCTCTTTAGATTTTGGTTTGACATTGTTTATTTGATGAAACCTATCAATTCAAGAGATAAAATCACGAATCTGTAAACTTGAAATCATGAAAATAACATCGCTGCATTCCGACCAAATCACAGTTTCCTCATTTTTCCTCACCTCATTTGATGAATGCTCATTTTTGGATTTTTTGAAGGATACATTCTGATTTGATCCATACATATATTGAGTGAATGTTGCACATAAGAGCATATCATAGAGTTTATTAGATCAAATTCAATGCCTATGAATACAAACGATTCCTATAATGTGTGATATCCACCATAACGTTTACTGGAAGCATTAGCTGGGAGGGTTCAACGACTATTTGATAGAATCATAGCAAATTTAGTGCTATTGTTGAATAAATTGAATCCAATTACTTCTTATAGTAGGACATCATTGATGAACGAGACACATATGAATTAGGCAACAATGAGTTGAATAACTGCTATATGTTAAATCAGTCATCACTTCACTTCAACTCGAACTCATCTTGGTGCATCCATATGAGATCCGCTGATTCTTATTGATTATAAAGGGTATGCGTATATGAGGAAGACCCTCGGACAGAGACGGTTCCTTCACTGAGAGATTCCTCCTATAAAATGGATCCTCTTGAATGACCATGAAAAACTTCCGACGAACCCACTTCACCAGAGGAATTCTTTGCATAAGTTTATTCCTTTTTTCCGCGGAGGAAGTTATTAAAGACGAATTTTTCAAAAGAAAACTGTGAACTATAAACTTTATCAAATTTCGTCCCCGCAGAGATAGGAGAAGTGTGTTTTCGTTCTTGCGGGAAGGAGAGAAATCACTTTTGCCTGTCTTATTCTCGCGAGGATAAGTTGAGTTTCGCATGACAACCCTATTTTATATGCGCTATACATATAAAGTAGGGTTGTCATGTTGTGAACGTGTTATCTATGCTAAACGTTACGCTTATTGCACATAGCAAATAAATACCTTTAATTGATGGATGAAATAAATATCGCAGTAACGCAAGCTGAAACTATTCGAGATATGCTTTTAGGAGAAGATGAAAGAGGATGGCTGCTGTATGCATGAACTTTTGATTTATTTATTATGTTTGATTGATGGAATCGAGATGAAATTGATGCGTGATATTATTAATGCCACTCACATAGCCACACACATACAACACCATATACAAACAACATTTCACAACACCTCAGGGATGATCATGCCTCTCCTAAAAGCCTCACTGTTCGTCCGAAGCTTGAAAGCGCTTGAGCAACTCTCAGCAGTCAAGTTGTTAAATGATACTTCAGCAATTTCAACCAACTTGACTCCGAGGATAATCGAAGTATCACTGGACTTAAAAGCATCATGTTTTGAAAAGAACTTTCTGGGAACCAGTGAATTCACCGTAATGCTTTCGAAACTGATCGTGAGTAAAGTCTCTTGAGATGCGACTGCATTGAAGATTGAATCAATTGGAGAAGGAGAATTAGTTTAAAAAAAAGAAAATAACATTTAATGCAACGTCAACATCTATTCAGACCAATAAATGATATTGAGATCGATTTAGAAGAATCTCATACGCTGACAATAGTATCCGACACCATTTCAACAATATTTTCGAGCAAATACCACTTCAAGACATTGCATCTAAACTTCCACACATAAGCCTATTCTAAACGTTGAGATGCAGACTCTGGCATAATTCTATTGCGTATTTTATGAGGCTTCAGTACTGAAATTGAAGAAATTCTCTGAAAATGGACTTTCAGGTAATCAATCTTCAAAAGAACACATTCCGAAGTCCTTTTGGTTCGAGGTCTAGATCGCTGTTGCATATGTAGTGCTATTTCTGTACCGCACTTTCATTAGAATATTCCATTCTATTCTATTGCACCCTTCGGTCGTTTTGCATCGCTTTGTTCTACACGCACTTTTTTGGCACTTTTCTGTTCTATACTTTGGAATAGTTTGAATGGAATAGGGGCATCACTAAGCATACGCTCTTTCCAGTACTATCGAACCCCTAACATGATCTTTGTGATATTTTTAGAAGAATCAGGGTTAGAAAATGCTCATTGATCTCATATAATCCATTTTAAATCTTTCAAATCGAATGACCAAGCTTGACATTCAATTTTAATCTATCAAACAGAAAGGTGCCAGTCTAATTCCTTTCTATCTTCTACAACTAATCATTATATGCTTTCCTATCTGCCAGCTAAACTAATCGCAATCATGAGTCACGAATTGGACTTCCTCTGATTGAGCGCGCTCGAAGAGAGATTTAATCAGTGGATGCGCTCGAAAGAGGAGACAACGACAGCATAATGACATTCGTCCGCATATATGCAAATTCATGCATGTGATATCAAGCGGTGTTAGATTATCTATCGTTTGCTACGATTTATCTTCTCAGACGAGAAAATGAATCGAATCATTAATCCATCGACTTCACGGTGACTGAATACTTATCTGCATGTCTGTGTAAGTGGATGTGAAGCAAGTTGGAGTAGCTTTTGATTGCATATACTCAATATCTGACATGTTCTGATCCAAACGTGTGCATTAATCGCTTAGAATTTCAGAATTGACAGATTGATTCATCAAATTGAAGATACGCATTTGTCTTCAGAAACTAGATTGCTTTGATGAGGATATAGTTGTTTTTTGGTGACATTTTTTGAGGATTCGTGTATCTGTTTGTCGAGGAACTGTTGAGGCATAGGGAAATGCAAGATAATTGTTTTGCTGAAAAGTGCAAAAAACGCAGACAACCAACCGTCTGCGATTAATTTGGCAATCTTGATGCGGGATAAGTAGCTCAATTTGATTGTTCGTCACCAAAACTTGAAAACAATATCGATTCGGTGTGTAACGAACATTCACGTGGCCAGTGAACGTCGATTTTGTCTTCCATTTCGCGTAGATCGCATCCGCTGAACAACTGAAATGTAATATGTTCGCTTTTATTTGTAGTCAACTTATCCAATGGTAAAAACTTCCTTATCAGTTGTGACAAAATTGATAATGATAGTGATACTGATAACAGCAATACTAATAAAGGCACAATGATATGTAATGATTATATTCATTTTGATAGTCACCAAGACGGCGACAGTGCTCAACTCCATTGTTGTGCGAAGTAAGTTAGATGTAGACCGGTTTGAAATTACACCTCAGGTGATCGGTTTGTGTCATAATGGTTAACTGTGAAGACTGATTATGAGCAATTTGATAAAGCCGTAAAGTTAAGGGAAGCGACATAGTCATGCCTCGGGGCACATTCTGTCATGTTTCCGAACAATCACCACCGCATGTGAATGTCATTACGTAAAATATCGACGTTTGTTCACTGTTCATCATCGATCATTATCGTTTCGTTCGTGAGGCGGCATTATCATTAATTGCACATTATGACCATTGCCATTCTACTTCTTGTAATTCTTTGTTAAGAATTCGAAACATTTTTGACCATTAATTGCAATGTTTCATGATAGTGTCGAATTCTTCTCAACTGTTAATTTCGAATGAACAGTCACTTCCTCGCAAACAATTCATCTAGCGACAAGGCACCTATCTACAAGACAAATTCTCATCTGGAAGCTTGTTTCCTTCGAGGAGGCTTTTCCAAAAACATGAAGATTTCAGAGAGCTAAGCTGGTTTCTTAACAATTTTTGATCGTTTAATGCGAAAAAATTCTGATGTGAATAAAATGCGCTAATGAAGAAATCGCAATGTTACTAACAATGAAAAATAACAACGCTTTGTTTCTTGATCTTTCCTTTAATCTTCAATTAGTAAATCTTCGTCGACTCAGGCAAAGTTCACCTTTACTTGCGTGTCGTCGGTCAATAAATCTAAGTGGTCTCATTCGTTCACTGCAGCAAAACAAAACCTGCATGGTAATGGTGTTAGTCAAAAACGAATAATTCAATTTTATTTGATTGCACTGCCTCAATTCTAGTGTAAACAATTAATCTAATGTGCTCTCATATGAAGTCTGTAAATTATTTATAAGTGAATAGTAGGTGTACATGGTAATCGCTATTTATTAGAAGAACATTTGTCAGACAGGAAGGAAGTGTCTATGAGCATTATGCATTAGCGGAATCAATGAAGAATGAATCGCAATTGATGTGGATGAAAAATGGATTAACCGAAAGAGTAGTAAACGAAATCAAAGTAGTAGTGTTTTAGTTCATAGCAAGCTTGATTTTTAAATTAATAATCCGAGGATGGGTGACAGGGTACAATTAAGAATAACAGTGATAGAATGGCCATAAAACTTTTGAAATGAAGCAAAGAAGGCAGAAATTCGAAACGCTGCAAAATGATTCGAGAAACGGAAACAGGAAGCGGTTTTCTGGAAGAAATCACAGAGGAGCTAATAACTGTAACCCTTGAAATTGAAGTAGCCTGGACGGTATCGGTTTCACTCGCTCCATGATGAACGATATCATCAGTGGAGAAGTCCCTTCCGACCACATATCTCGAATCATAATACCTTATGATGCGATGGTACCGAGTGGTACTATTGTAATTGGCATTAATAAAAGCACAACATAATTGGTGTAACAAATTGAGCTCTCAGTGAAGCACATAAATGGAGTTTAAATTGCTACTTTTGCGAGCGATTTCACGGAAACAATGATCAAAATATATGCTTTGTGGTGAGGGACTTATTACAAGGTTGTTATTTTGAAAGTGCTTATTACGCATGACACATCAGATGCCGAATCGATGCCGTCACAAAATGACTCATGCGCGCATTTTTCTTTGATGCATGTATTCCACCAATTCTCGTGGATATAGCGGATTTCAGTGAGAGCTCACAAACATCGCTTAGTGATAGATCTATGGCATTAAGAGTGCATGTGAAAATCTGGACTTCAATTTGAATTTTTACACAGCTCATCGTCATTTTAAGTCATTTCCATTATCACTCCTAAAAAATTAGGTTAGTTCTATTATGAAATCATAATAATATGAATCAGTTCAGACATTTGATCAAGAAAAACTCATTAGATCAATTGTGAAAAGTTGAAGGTTTCACTGTTTGAGAATTTGCCATGACGAATCTCAAAGGATTCGTTTGAAATACTTGAATGCTTTCTATTTTCAATTAATAATGCATCAACTATCTTATTACTGTCAAGAGAAGAATTCATGAAGTAATGAAAACTCGAATGAAATAAAAATACTAAGTAACAGCATCAATACCCTCATTATTGTGATAGTAATAATAATGATGATGAAAATGACGATAAAACAATATAACAATATTAATAACACTAGCAATAAAACCAGATACATAAGCAGTTTTTAGAAAAAGTATTACGAGCTATCAAAATGGTATACTCACAATTCTATCAAGATTAGTAATCGTATTTTCGATAATTCCACTTCGAAATGAGTACATAAATTTACTGAATTGCAAGAAAATTCCTCTTGTTGATCAATGAAAACCGCGCTTCGGGCTGATTAAAAGCGAACGGAAAAATTTCATTAAATTAGAGACTGAGAATAGAAAAAAACGAAAATGTTTTTGCAAACGGGACGAATAAAATGAGAACCTTGTTCGGCACACCAAAGTGCACTTGCATAATATAATAAGAGTCGATACGAATTCTTAAGTAATTCATCAATATGAGACGCTGGCAATAAAATATAATTAATTAGTTCCACACAAAGCCATAAGCCGCTCAACAGCCCTAACCAGAGACAGTTTCAGATGAACGTTATTCAACAACAATAAAACGTTCAGTGCAATTTCTCGCACTGAGCACTTCTGCAGATTAAAAATTTATTAAAGAATGCCAAGAAATTGTATCGTTCCCAACGGATGAATTGTTGAACATTTGAGATAATTTATTGCAAGAATAAATCGAAAAATTTTATCGTTTGTGTGAATCGTAACGGACGGCTATTGCTTCTCGAAAAAATAAAGTTTCGATTGGCTCAAATCTAATCTCTGACTCAGGTTTGATCGCATCCCAATTCGTCTCTGCTTGAGGTTTGCTTAGACATTATCTAAAGTTTTCGTTCGTAAAGGTGCTTTCAGTGGTTTCGATTTCATTCCAGTAGCACTTGATTCGATGAAGCCATATATTGAAAACGGAACTATCACTATCAACTTTCCTCCAGCAAGATAATGCGATCTATTCCCTCGGAAAGTTATACAGAGGGAACGACGAGATCAAATTACACGAATCGCAGATCAAACAGTCATGTGCCATAAGCAATTGTCAAAGAACTAGTAATGGTTCGGTGAGAACTGACGATGTTTTCATTAGAAAGTTAACATTTTCATGCAGTCGATGGAACTTTTTCTGCAGAACAATGTGAACAATAGTACAAAAAGCAGAATTTGTTGAGAATGCTTTGCAATAAACTTAATTAAGAGAAATTCTAACATGGGATTTGCGTTCTCATATTATTCTGAATTCGAATATACTCTCACGATCAGATATCATGCTAACCATAAGCACATGAGTGTTTTTAATTTTGCCATTCTTATGCTTGATTCGATAATGCACTCTCGACGAATGATGTTTGTAATATTAGACGATCATCAGTACGATTAAATTTTACTGAAACTAATTAGAATTCAGCACACCGCCGCTTTCGAATACATTCCGAAATTGCATTGCAATATTGAATTACAAAATAAATATTATATATGAATACTTGAACGTGCGCATTTTACATACGAATCATAAATATTTATAGGCGAATGTTTTCGAAAAAATGTGCTCAGGCATGACTATGAACAAACATGTCCCTTTATTATTTCATGCGATCTGATGGATTATTTATTATTACCTCAATCGTTTCAACCGAATAGTGGAATAATCAGAAAAATAAAATTGCACTGACTTCATTTTGCGAAATAACATTTCTTTCGCTCTTTTTTTTTCAGTGAGCATTTCCTTTGCCCACCCAGAAACGAGTCAACCAACTAGAACCGAAAATGCACTCAGAAATGATTGCTAAAATAAATTTTGCAGTAAAACGAAGAGATGAGATGAAAGGAGATTACACTTCATCAATGTAAAAGACATCTTTTTTTCGAGCAATCCTTCAAATAATTGTGAGTAATAGAAAATACTTGAGGTAATCAATCATTGATTATAGCTGTCTAAAGTGGTATAAAAAAATTTTGCAATCTTCCAAAAACGCAGTTTCAAAATCGCAGTTGGATTTCATTAAGAATACTTCGTGTCAAAACGGATTTCATTTGAAAATTAATCGTTTTTTTCTTTCCTCATTTAAGAAGTTTTTAGTTGTTTGTGTTAATTCAACTAAAAGGATTTTCTCGCCTCATTAGGGAGGAGATGAGCGTTGAGCGGATAAAATGTGAATAAAAAGTGTTGAATATTCAAAGTGAATAGATTTACGAGTTCAGACGTTCATTCATTCATTCATTCATGTTTCATAGATTGCATCATAATCGAATTAGTATTTTAACCAACAATCATTTGCAAATGAGATTTTCGACGACGAACTCGTTTTTGTTTTGTTCAGTTCAGTTTTTGCTTCATCTTCTCTCTTCTTCATCGTTTTTGAAAGATTTTTGAATATCTTGTTGGGATTTGTTAAGCCGATTAACGCATTCATTACGATAGAAATTGCGTATTGCTGAATGTTTATTGCGGTCATGGTTGTTGGTTGGCTAGTCAATCGTGATTATTGCAGTGAACACTATTCAACAATAAGAGGAGATAAAAGGGATATAATTGGACAGACATCTATCAAATTATTCTTTATAAGACAATTTGTGCTTTTAAGCACAATACTTATCGATACTGGTTATACACAACCATAAAAACTGATCACTCCTTTAGATTTTGTCATAATTTTGCGTGTGCACGATTTAAGATATAGACAATAAGGTATTGATGGATTGTAGTGAAATTCATAGTGATATTAGGAATAATGACCATTTCAATAAGGATGATAATAGTCATCATAATAACGATAGATAATAATATCATAATAATAATGATAATAATAATAATCATGATAATAACAAAGATAATAACATTAATGGTAATAGTAGTAATCAGAAGTGATCACGTAACAAACCCGAAATGATACGATGACATAATTAAAGTGTAATAATAAGTATATGTTCAACATCATCAAGGACAACTTAAATAAGTGCAATAACAATTACGTGATCTGGCAATAATCTAAGGCAATAATACTTAAGTATATCGCAAAAAATAAAATCTTTACAGATGAATTTAACAATAACGATAGTAATTATACCAATAAGAATCAATTCAAGAATGAATAACACCACTCATCTTAACAATAGTAACAATCATGATAAAGTTCATGATTTCATTTAAGGATCATAATATTTGACCACTTTGTTACTATATATCCTTATGGATCAAAATAATAATAAACAATAATGACACCAGTGATAATTCTCTAATAATAGTAAGAGTACTAAAAAAACAATAACAATAACAATAATAATATTCACTGGAAACCAGAATGGTGTCCATGAAAGGCCATAAAGATTTTCTAGCAGACCAGAAGTTCTAGAGAATGAGTCAGCCTCAGACGGCTTGTCACTATTTACGGTGATTAAGTTGACAGCGAGGATAATTTTGTTGGCAGAAGAGAAATAAAACGAGATTGATGGATGTCCGAAAATGTTATGGAAAGAACGAAGAAAAGCTAGAACGATTAGTGCGAGGAAGCGATGAAACTGGAAAATGATGAATAAATCCAAGTGAATGGTCGAACGAAATCATCAGTTGAGAGGAACGAAATGCGATGGAAAAACATCCGAAACGAATGAGTAAACAATTTAACAGATAGTCAAAAAATAAGTAAATGAATAGACGAATAAATTTGAAAAAAAGTGGATAATTTCGATAATAATGTGAAATTAAAATAGATAATTTTATAATAAAAACCATAAAAGACTGAAGGAATAACAGATAAGTGATGAGTAATACATCGTAACACTGTGACTTTTGTTGGCTGAATTCTTAAAATCGCATCTGCATCAGTTTTTTTTTTGCGCAGACTCCTGAACACCAATTAGTGCCTCCTTGTCGTTGATAAATAATAGTGATCGATGAATTGAGTGAAAAAAAGCCGCGAAGAAACAAACGGGTTAACTGAACACAAAAGGAATAATCGATCGTTTGAATAAATTTCAATCATCCATAAAATAATTTTTTGTTGTAATCAAATTCACAACGAAATGGATGTGAGAATTTATGAGCAAGAATGAGGAGATAAATGCGCGTAGATCAATAAGAGGAGTGCTGAGGAAACGGCCAAGAAAGCACTGAAGAAGTAGACAAGGAAGTACACGTAACAGACAATCAATAGTCCTGAACAATTCAAAAAGATAATCCAGGAATCCAGAAAAAGAAACAATTCTAAAAAGCCAAAACAAACCTAATGAATGGTTCACCAACAACTTCATTTGCACCGGCGGCGGCAATATGCGCTTCAAATCCCACAATACTGAATCCCGCAATCAGGATGGACGTAAGGATATGATTAATCCAGCAAACGGATGACTTATTCGACGATATCGACTTGAATCGTCGCGTTTCGGTTTCATTCGATCGCCGGCTCATTGATCAGAGCGTATTCATCGATGGTTTGCAGAATATTGTACAGAATATCAGCGTCGGTCAATTTTTATTGAAAGATTAGCAGCAATCAGTCAGATAAGAAAATAGAGCGATTTGGACGGAATGCAGGTAATGCAGCAATCGAATAGTAATAGTTAAAAGATTGATAATAATAATTATTATAGTAAAATAATAAATAGTTTGCGAGGCCGCAATGGCTATTAAAACATTTCGTCGTTTGTTATTCTTTAAGAATGTGCAAAATTTTTGTCCTTCATTCGCAATTTTTTGCCTCCTTCGTGTGATTAATCGGTTATTTTCAGATTCACAATTAATCTTCTCTTTGCCATCTCAGTCTGTGTGCGCGATTATTCGGAATTTATTCTTTCAACATCCCAATTATTGTCGAAGTCTGCCTGTGTTTTCGTCTTCGTTTGCTGCTTTAATGACGGACGGCTTCACTGATCTTCGAAATCCCTGGAGATTTAACGATAGAAAGATAGTGACGACGAGGATTTATTTAAGATTTTGAAGCATCACATAAACAGAATTGAGTTATTACATGGTAACGAGACGAATAAACTTTCTTATATTATCGCGTGAACGAAAGAGGAGAATATGTGAGTAATGGAAACTCAGTTCATGAAATCGAAGTCATGAAATTTTAATCTGCTCTAAGACGGCAAACCATAGTCGATAATACGGAAATTGCGATGGATAATGTGCGTCATATTAAATGCAATATCATTTAAGTACTTCTTATTCACCCTTTTACGTATACGATTAACAATATTTTTCAAATCCCATCTAAAACTTTCCTGACACATACCTCATTTTGGGTACACCAGCAAAATGTTTCACTTTCAAAAAAAAAAAACGAAAACAAACGGAAGACCTTGAAATTTCCAAAAGTACTAAATCTTTTTGAAGTTCTGTTTTTTAAGAGACCAAATTATGAGCTTATGTCTGATCGTGAGACAAAGTTTGCAATTGCAGTTAAGTGCCACTACTTAAGCGTTCCATCGAAAATTGGAGGACATTATGAAAATGACGAGAACACTTGGAAACAATGTATGACAAAGAATAGCTAACTAAAACAATTGAAATTTATCATCGATCATATGAGATGAAAGGCAATCAAGCGTCCGCCATTCAATATTAATTCCGGCAGCCTTCAGTGCTCGTTCAGTCACCGAATGAAGCATTACTATCAAGCAACGCCGAGAGCGATAGCATCACGACAGAAAACGATCATGCATTCAGTGGTTCATATCATTCATATTCCATTCGTTGCGATTCGATGCATGCAACATACACACAAACACAAACAGCACACACACACACACTTGAAGAATATGCATTCACATGCACTACATTTATCTCAAATGTCGCCTTCTAGTCACGCCTTCTGCAATATTAGAACATCGAATCGCTGAAATGCAGCAGCTAAACAAGAAGATGAAACGAAGAAGATGGTGTTTTCGTTCCGTGTCCATGTTGATCTCTTACGATAACACTTAAATGCAATTTACTCGCATAAACAGGCTAAAGAACGGCTAACGCAATTGAAATCACAGAAACAGATCATAGATCTCGTATTGTATTGTCTACATGTGTGTTCAATAAACGAAGTGTATGTAACATCGTATAAATTATATATTAACGACATATTTGTTTGGAATACGAGTAGCATACCGAAAATGAGGATATAATATGTCCTTACATTTGATGCAGGTTGTTAAGGAGAGTGCAAGGAACTGAATGATAATTGGATTTATCAAGTAGAGAGGATTTATAGGAACATGAGAGACGGATACGATTCTGAGTTTATCGAGGAGATGTTGAGAAAGTTTAGACGCATCGATCAATTTCATTACTGTAGATAGGATCATTGATGAAATCAATGTTGCAATTATTAAGAAAGTTATCTTTTGAAAAGGCCTACTGAGGTCTAGATTATTATTGTCACTGTTGAAAACTAAAATTATCGTTAATCAAGACCATAATGGTAGTATCATCGGACCTATACAGAAGACTGCATCAACTTGTTTCGATATCTGTTTGAAGGTCCCATTCATTTCTGAATATTCGCCGAGAGATTTTTCGATTTCGAGCATACTGCGAAAGGTTTTTGAAAATCTTGAAGATATTCTTCTAAGAAATCATTTTACAGGTATACCTCACCTTATGTTGGTGATTGGTTCCAGAAGAGGTGACTTATGTTGAAAAACATCGGGTTTACTCGTCTCTGAATTTAATTGTCGCTAGGCTTAACCATAAACAACTATTACCAGTTCTGCATTTTATTTATAATGCTTTTTAGTTATATTACGACCCCAATATTTCTGAATGCGGACAGACGTAAAATCCAATAAAATGACTCAAACTTGATCTTTATTTTTCCATAGATATTTTTTGACTTTGCATAATTCAGAACGACTCAACTCTATACGACGTAACCCAAGGTGAACCTCTATCTACTCGAACAGTCACATTTTCAGAAGAAAACTTCTGCCGTTCCATTCAGTGAATTACCGCTATCATGCTTAAGATGTAAATCATTTGATACATAAAATCAATGAAATTTCAAACTTTCAAGCTTCGTGAATTTATTTTAATTTCTGAGCACAATGAACAGAGAATTTATGGAAAATTTTGTTGAGATAAAGTTGCGAAAAATTGCCGAATTTATTCGGAACCAGTTTATGTATACTTTGCAAATTCGAAATCGACATATCCAAATTGAGAAATACGCGCTCCATATGAACACTTTCATCAGCAGATTGAACTGTATTTTGGTCACTTCATCATTAATTATAATGCTTTGCGACTTTCCGTTAAAAACTAATCACTGCACTACCGCTTCATTGCAAACTTTCTTTTCCCATTGGTGTTGGCATCCGACCGACGGTCGGTCGAAAAACCGACAAATTTCGGTGGCAATTCCTACATTTGGATTCCGACCGAACTTCTGAAATCGACTGGGAATTCCGAATATCCGAATCTCGAAATGTCAATTCGTACGGATTCCAACCTAGGAATTCTGGAATTCTGTCGGAATTCCAAATGTCCGAATGTTGAAAAGTTGATTCAGTCGGAATTTGACCGAACTGAAATTTCGTTCAGATGCCACATCAATCAGACCATAACCACAATGTATTCCAACAGTGATTGCATTTGTAACTAGTGGTTCCACGAGATCTCGGTAATACCGAATACCGGTATTGGAAAAGTGATACCGATCTTGAGATTCGTGGTGTCCATATTCCCGGTATTCATACCACAAGTCATTTTAAGTGAATTCGGTAGTATATCCATCACGACTGGAGTATGAATCACGCCCATTTTTGCTGTTTGTTGCATTTTTCGTTGAATTTGTTGAGCTTCGGTGAGTGATTTGTTAATTAGATTGTTTTCTGAATAATTATGAACACATCGGCTCAAAAATAACGTGTTGAAGAAGTCACATTTCTACATTTCAAATGTTGCTTTTCAATACCGTTATCGTATCGGTATTGAAGAACGATACCGGTACTTATATCGATCTCGGTATTGAGAAAATCGTTGATATTTGTAACCACAATAACAATAGTTGTCAGGAAATCGCATGTTAAAGCTATTTTTCATAGTTGGAAGGAAGTCACCTAGAACGACAACATACATGGTTAGGCGAACTTTAGCGAGCGAGATTTGGCATTTCCACCAGGGCAGCTGTCAATAACATTAAAGCATTAAAAGCTAGTATGATATTTGTTCACGTAATGAGGATGTTGCGGTAGACTATTCATCTTCAGGATTTACGCGATGGATTATGTGGATTTTCAACTTTCTTTTGAGATGATATCAAAATAACCAAACTTTACGATTGGAAACGATTTAAATTGTTTAAATAATAACTTTTTTTGATATTATCCTATCACCTCACTTAAGTTTAGATCCATATTTTGAAAAACACTCGATCGATGCGTTTGACTGTTGTTCGCCGTTTGGCTGAACTGGTCTTTCTGCACAATGAGCCGGCTTGGCCTGCGGCGGTGAAGGACTTGGTGCTAAAGTCGTGTTATGTGATACCGAATTTTATCACTGAAGCTGAAGAAAAATCTTTGCTGAGCGAAATAGAACCACATATGAAACGACTTCGATATGAGAAATCACACTGGGATGATGTATGTGATTTGTTTACTTAATTATTACTTCAGTTCTCTTAAACAAATGAATCCGTCGAACTAATTGCAATGAATAAAACAACAAGCAAAAAACGACTAAAAAACGTTTCCAAATGAATATCTCAAACCATTTTTTCAAACAATTTTCCACACAAAGTTTATGCCAAATGATTGGATGTATATTAAAAGAAGAATCGCACCAAACCTACGGCCGGTTTTCGAAAAAGTCTTCACGTTTTTCGATAACCCACCAAGGTATCGTCACCAGAACGAAATGATTTATTCTCATTTATTCTCATACGATTCACACCAGCAAAAGGTGACAAACTAATCGTTTAGTAAGAAATAAATGCTAACCGTAAATCATATCATCCCGCTGCAGTGTGTCTGCACTGTCCTTTAATAATTTCAATCGTTTCACATTTGTTTACTCACCTGGTTCTTCCACTTTTATTTGCTTAGGCAATTCATTTGTTTCGTGAACGCGAACAAAGGAAATGGACGAAAGAGAATGAAGCGATAATCCAGCGTGTTCGAGAGAAATCATTCAAGAAGGGTGATGCACACTTGTCCTATGTTCACATTTTGGATCTGCATAAAGATGGTGTGATTAAAGCACATATTGATAGCGTCAGGGTGAGTTTTATTCCATATTTACTTTATGTTTCCTTCAAATTCTCACACTCATCGTCAGATAAATCGACACTGAAATTCTTCAAATCTTTCATAATTTGCAATGAAGCAAAAAAATTTGTTTAGAGAAAACTGCGCTAAAATGGTCAGTTTTAGTATTGTGGCGATGTAATCTCCGGATTGTGTCTACTCTCAGATGCGGTTTTACGTTTAAGACACAAGGATCGTAAAGACGAACTGATCATGGACTTGCACGTGCCAAGACGATGTCTCTATCGAATGGGGTATGAGCTTTATATCATTGCTATGATCAGTTATCAATTGATTGATTTTTATTGATTTGATTGCTGAATGATTTAAAGTGACATTGACGATAATTTAATATGACAGTAGCAGGATGTTGAAGTGAGCAAGAAATTTGTTTTAAACGAATGTAACTTGAAAAAGCAATCGTAACATCTCGAAACAGATACCGCTAAAGTTTCTTTTTTTGCTGCTGTCTCTGCTATCTTTTTTTCGTTGGCATAACGTGGATGGAATGGGATGATATTTAGTGATTTATTCAATCAGCCATTATAACATTACAAGTTTCTGCCTCGCCCTTAACACCAAGATCACAAATATCACATTCTTCTTTCCTTGACATTCTTCTTTCGGCGCAGCTAACGACATTAGCATAGGAAATCATCCAATTTCACAGTAGTATAACTTCGATTATTGATTTGGCGAGCATATAGGTGTAGGGCTAGTTTTTCATATTATGCGATGATTTCTAGAGAGATTGTCATGATATGGTTGGATTGTTCAATTTTCACATTTCGTTTGGTTTCAGCGAAGACCAATCATTATTTTAGAGAATATGGTCGATACGAATTCACTCATGAAGTGTTGGGTAAAGATGAGTCTTTCTTCAACGGTCGACCCGTACCTCGTGAACGTCGAATATCAGTGATTTGTCGTGATCTGCCGCATGCATTCGCTGAAGCACAAGAGAGGGCTGCTAAACTAGCGGCCGCATTCCCTAGTAGCGCAAAACAATCCGAACAGTAAAATAGTCCCATTCTTTGAGATAATGTGTGTGGTGCTCCATTTAGTTTCAACGAAGTGAACTTTTTCGTGTGAAAAAGAATTGAGTTTTAGTGCCAAAAATGAATGAATTGACCGCAGTTTGAAAACGATGTAATTTCAGTGACATCCAATTTTATGTTATTTGAGACTTCCGATAGTGACGTCCTGTTTTCGAGCGCTTTATGTAATATATGTCAACTAAGATGGGAAAATTTTCATTACTGTTTCGTAGAATAACGTTTTGCGTTGTGCCTTTCATTGATTAGGAATACCTACTATTTGTATAATTCGTTGTTGTTTTTGTCTTATCTGTTTTTCTTTCTCATAACAGATCTTTGTTTTGTTCAGTCGATTTTATGTACATTTTCGCCAATTACGAGTGATTACGGTTATTTTTCACATATAGAATTGTATCAATAGTAGTCTTAATATCATTAGCTTTGTGATTCTGATGCCAAATATGGAATATAAACGAGTCTTAATATCACTTTCTGGGAAAAAATCTTTAAAAAATCAAAGTGTTAATAGCGTTTCGTATGCATCTGTCGTTGACCCGATTGTTTTCCTCTCATGAAAATCCCCCTAAATCATTCTGAAACAACCGAACCAATTGAATTAGTGACTTGAAAAATTTTATGATTAAGTTATGAATCATAAGGAAGCCAATATTGGAATAGACATTATGTTATTAATCACATATAACATTGCGTTTACATTGAACATTATGTAGCATTGCAATCTAGTTGAATTACACTTAATATCATATACACATTTTGTCTTGAAAAAAAAACGCTTAATAAAAACCAAATTAGTCTTTACACACCATTGAAAAAAAGAAATATTCTTCAAAAAAAATAAAAGAAAATTGTAAATATACTTCAGAAAATGATAACTTTCTCAGAGTTCAACTGCTGAAAGCATTATGAATTTTTTAACGAATTTACGCAATCCCAACAATCATCGCTGCTCAAAATGATCTCGATTCGCATCGCAATCTCTTATTCACAAAAGACAAAACTTCTTGACAAATACAATTTCAATTCTATACAATTCAGATACAATGGTACGACAAACTGACATACGCCTCTTTATTACAACAGATTATAAAATGCTCACAAGTGTATTGGAAGATAACACTGAACTAGGAGAAGCAATCAAAACTTATATTGTATGAAACAAAAAAATCAGTATATTGAATTATATTGAAAAAGATCAGTATAAAATATTAGAAGCAATTTAAAAACTGTGCTTACGAAATCTGGAATAATTCAATTCGGATTCAGAACAAAAATATTACTCATGAAACATTAGGAAAACATCATTTTTAAACAACTTCAAATCTGAAGAGTTTAAACTTTCCAAAAATCTCAACATTCCGTTTATAAGCATCGATTGGAGGAGTCGTCCGAATGAAGAATGAATGGGCAGTCTGCAAAAGGTGAAGAAAGCACAGCATCTCAAAGCTGTCATTTTTAATCGGAATGAAATTTAATTCTCAAAATGAAAATCTTCACTTTCATTGATCCTATAAACACTGTTTGTTTTTTTAAATTCCAGTTCGATTCTCATCACTCATTCTCGACGTAAGTTCTCGAGTCTGGCTTGTAAATCGGCGTCTGCATCTGACAAAGCCGTTGGTTGCTGTTTAGCCTCTGATGCCTTCGGCGCTAAGGTTCCTTGCGCTGTCGGTAAGGCACCTAATTCTTCGTTCATTTGTATGCCGAGTTCATCAAGAACCTTCAATGGAGAGACAAATCATTGGAATATGAACGATAATTAATCACACGTCGAAACCGTATCGCTTCATAGAAAACACACTTGAGTGTTCACTCGGAATCCTTGTGAATATCGGATAAAAGTTTTGAAAAACCTCGAATTTTTCCGAAAATAACACTTCAAAGGTCAGAACCATTTGATGCTTGATATATCAAAACAAATCCCAAGCACTTTAATACTAACGGTGAAAATATCCACGGATAAGACCATCATAATAATGATAAAGCAAAACTACCCACCTGATTTACGATAGCTTCACTTTCTTCTTCGTCTGTCTCCTCAGTCATCGCGTCGTCAATTGCTTCACCCATCATCTCTTCCTGAAGAACAATCAGACTGAATCATCATTTTTATAAAAATTTTAAAAATAGGTTTCTGGAAAATGCGTGGTTCAAATCACTAAATAAACGATGAAACATTCACTATCAGTCATCGGATTAAAACTAACTTTCATGTCCATTATTTCTGATTGTTTCTCGAATTCCATCATAATTTTCTGAATTTGTGGCAAATTCAATTGTTTATTCATGCTCTTCATCGCAGTCGTTACGCCTTTCATCGCTTGTGCCATGGCGTCTTGACTTTTCAGTGTTTGAACCTGAAGCAGCAGTCAAAAATGAGCGTTTCGCAAACAAAACAATCAAAACTTTCATAATTGAAAAACGAAATGAAAGAAAGACTTTTTCGAAGAGATGAAAAAACTGAAAGCTGAAACAACCTTGAGCGATACAGCTTGAATATTCGCTTTCATCATGATGAACTTCTTCACATAATGACGCGTTCTCACCAGATCTTTGGCCATCACTTTGACTGATTCCTACAATTCCTTTCATCATTGCTACTGATACTTTTATTCAATTTCATTGTTACTCATTACTATGATCAGTATTACTAGGACAAAATTCCATTGCAAATCCACTAAAAAAGCAATGAAAGCAAGCAAAACGACCAACCATTTGACCCATTTTTGCCATCTTTTTAATATCGGCAATAATCTTCTTCTCTTGCATCTCCATTCTGGATCGTTCCCTGTCCAGTTCACGCATTGCTTTATTCAGTGCTCGCTGATTCTGGCGAAGCAATTCAGCTGGTGTTTTTCGACGACCGAATAAGAATTCCATGACGATGTTGATGACCTTTAGTTGCTTGAATCAAATAACCCTGAAAAAAAGTCTCAAAATAACAAAAATGAACGATGAAATAAAATTTCGTCAAATTGTCGTCGGATGTCGTCAACAACTTCAAGTAATACATAATGAACATAAGTAGTCCATGCAGAATCTTATTAAATATATGCGGTCACGTAATGAATTAAATACCCGGACCTCTTAGAGATAAAATTCACAGTTAATCACCTCTCTAACTTTAGAGTAGTTGACTCATCATTATTTATTCTGATTCATTGGCGTTGTCGTGAATGGACAATGGGCGTGTACAAAGGCATTATGAAGCCAGTGAGAGCAACGCGTGTCAGCGGTTTTCACATCTTTAAAAACAGATGACACCACCTGATAGGCACGTGAACGAATGTATTTACGATGGAGAGAAAGCAGAGATGAACAATTGGTGCGGTCGTTGAAGCATCGTCAAATGATGGGTGAATGATTTCTTAAAAAATAGTTCCACGACTAGTCCCACCGCACAAACATTTCACTGAATGGCGGGGTACTAATTGTCGATGTGGGACTGGTCACGGGCCTAGTTGTCGTTCACCCAAATCGAAGTATTTGGGATATTCTCATTCCAAACTTTTTGCTAAATCATATGCAATCGAGTGGTTTTTGCGGTGCGTGAGAAGCTCTATCAGAAACCGTTCTTAGTTTGAAGATCGTCGTTAGCATTTTTCAGCGATAACTTCCCTGAAGTGAGAATATTCACGAAACTTACAAGGAAGCTCATGAACTCACCCCCACGTTTCAGGATGAGATGCATATCACATTGTAGGGCTCGTATAGCTGATCACGATTATGCAACAATTTTTTGCGGAGCACAAAGGGATGTGACAATTGCGCATATAAGGTGCGATTACGGTACGATGGAAATCTTGTTCGGAAAGTCGAAGATATACCTCTTGACTATTTGACGATTCTTCAATCGCACCAACTTTTCATCTATCTCCATCGCTGCCACATCAGTTCACATTAGGGTTTGCAAAATCCCGACGTTTTTTCAATCCCGAGATTGGGATTTAATCCCGGGATCGAACAATTTTTGTAGTATTGATGCGGGACATGTTCGAACACATTTTTTCGAACCAATATGTTCATTATCAATCAGAAAGGAGTTAATTCAACAATTTATTGAACAAATTCGAGGAACCAAATTATTCAAATTCAAATTAATCTTTCATATAATGTTGCTAATGATCATGTCGTAAGGGCATACTGCAACCTTAATTGTGCACCCACATCCCGTATGAAAAGGCTTACAATATTCACAATAACAATGAATGTACAAAATGAATAAACAAATATAGAAATAATGAAAGCATACATAATAATTTGTGGCAACATACATGAATATACACATTATATGTAATATACAATTCAGTTAATTCACAACATTAAAGAATAAATAGAAAACCAAATCCAACAGATAATAATCTAAGTCAGAATTTATAATATTTTTCCTTTGATATCAAATTGTCTCAACATTTGACAATACAGTGACAGTAACAATAATACAAAGCAGTGATGGTAACATAATGCAAATAACATTAGCAACTGCATTAAAAAGCACTAAAAAATCCCCCCAGTTAAAACATACGAGGCATCATAAATACGTTCACAAATTTATGATCGACAATGATAAAATCTGACAATGCACCATAACATCTGCCACTGTATTGTATCTATTTTTAATTATTCAGTTGCAAATAACGCACGATTTATATGTAATTAACAACATATACAAACATAGTTGACAATACTCATAGATGAATTAAAGAATAATAAAGGAAGTGAATAAAAAAGTGGTCACTGACCACAACTGAATTTTATTCTGTGTCCCTAAGTACAAGTTGAAACTACTAACCTGACGCTTCTTTGCGCCACCATGCAATATTTTTTGAATATTGTTGAATAATATTGTTGTATTGAGTATTCGTTGAATTGTTGCTTGCTGTTGTTTTGATCCGATATATCCAGGCGATATTGTTGATAATTGATCCACCCACGAGATGTTGCGCTGATAACGTCGTCGATTGCCGTCGACCCATCACCATCGGTTGCCTTCACTCGTCATCCGGTTAGAACGATCAGCGTGCGACTTTACCTGGAAGTAGATGACGGTTTAATGATAACAAGATGTATCATTTTCAAGCAAATATCGCATTGCTACATTATCCAAAATATCAACATCTCTATCATTATTATGTCTGTTATCACACAACCGTTTTATACACCAACCCATCTAACAGAGAATATTCACACAATACCCATACATGAAGAATTTACGATTCTGCTTGATCAAGAGAAATTAACAAGATTGATTGACAATAAAGTCATTTCATATCACCAACAAACAAATTAAACCACCCCATAAATGATTCAATTCCTCACCTTTGATCCGAGGTGATGACCAGTGACAGTATCGCTTAACGTGTCACGGTTTGTCCGGTCTCGATCACCTCTGATCTAGAACAGTATTAAATGATTAATTCGTACTTTTCCTCAGATTCATATCAATACAATCCGAGTGATCAACCTAACAAGCGATACGATACTGAAAACAGAAACTTGGAAGATAATGTGATCTCAAAATATCTACGGCGCAATTCTGAATTGCACCAAAAAATACACGAGCGAACTAAAAACATGAATAACATATACAAAAATACATTACGCACCACAACTGCACCGCACAGAACATTTATGAGTGAAATAAATGAATACTGAATGAGCAAGGCAATCAATCATAGCGATATGATCTGTGATGATCAATTGCTATGGTATTATTAACAGATCATAGAATGCACATTATGATCACAACGAAGTGATCAACAAAGCTGTAAATATTATTATATCATATCACTAACGAGTGAATTTCAACATCACTGCAAAAAAACATATTTCGCCGAGATCATTCTCTGGGATCTTGGAAGCTTTTTCATTCCGGATGAAATCCGGAAGTATTGAAATTCTTCAGTATCAATCAAATAAAATGCATGTAAACAGTCATGGAATCATTGTAAGTGAATTGTAAGTAATTTAAGCCATCATGGTGGCTAAAAATCGGTGGAGAGGTGGGTTGCTTCCTTTCATCATCAAGCTGAGAATTGTCGAAATAGCATTGCGATGACTAGTGAGAAGGAAAATAGCAAGGGAATATACGAGAGAGCAGAGATGCAGAAGTCTCATGAATCTCCAGTGTCATGCCTCAGATGCGAGCGTGCGTAGGTGTACACGTGCGTGTTTAATGCATTATAAACATGGAGCATCGCTTGACGCTTTTTGACATGATGCATTCATAAGGCTATTGCAAAATTCCATTGTATTGACAATACATCGGTGTTGGTTGCTTTCGATTGTTTTCATATGATAGTGTTCATTGGTATCATTATCAGCTTGGAACAAGAAGAAATACATATGAAAGCATGACTGGTACAATTGAGACGTTCAACACATTCAATTTCTAACCATTCGAATCGCTCTGATTAACAAATCCCTTTCTAGCAATAAAGTACTTAAGGACAACTTGAATAAAACTGCTCAATTAATAGCATA
>JAPYMA010001020.1:0-12889 GCA_035041965.1 Anisakis pegreffii
GGTTCTTCGCGTTTCGTTCATCATCTTCAACTTCATCACACAAAAGTGGAAACCATTTGATTTCTTAAGAAGTAAAATTCGATTCTATTTCAATTGGAATAGACAGAACGCAACTGAATGAACAGGACAAACATCTCATTTAAATTCGAGCAATCACAAATTATTCTGAATTGCTTTGAGGCGTATTGAAGAGTTGTTGACTATGAGAGTTGTTTTACATTTATTATCCTTGAAATTATAACTATTGTTAGAATTACTCTTGTTGTTGTTATTATCCACGTTTTTATTACTGATTGTGGGCAAAATTTGGAATATGGCATCATTTGATGAAGAACTTTCAGCCGATGATTACAAATGGACACTAAAATTACAGCGTCACACTCTTATCATCGCAAAAGCAACCGCATAACATATGTTTTTCAATTTGTTTGTCAATAACACTGCTTAGCATGCGAACGACGATTACAAACCACAAAATGTGAGCATGGCTTATGAACAACTGAACAGTGATCACTTGCCAAGAAAGTACTCAAGAATACAGCAAATTGACTAATCCAGGTTTACGAGGATGAAAAACAGTTGATAAAATGAGTGAAAATAATTTAAGTGCAGCGAGTTAACGACCAGGTCCAGTAAAAAAAATTAATAACTAAAAATGCAGTGAGTTAACTACTTCTTCCTGATAGAACTCGTTCTTTTCAAGAATTTTGCTTTTGCGTATGAACAGTTGCAATTGATGATAAGATAGTGCAAGGCAATCACATCAATACGTCTCAACATTCGTTGAAAAAACGCGTAGACACACCTAGTTTTGTGTTGTCATGTGACATCAATCAACTAAACGTGCAAATTATACACATCGCCGCCTCCAGCGAAATTCGAGGCGTTATTAAAATCGACGACTCGTCAACGCTTATCTGAATGCCATCTTACACGTGCGGTGGACATGATGGACGATCGAAATAACATTCGCTAAACGAATGTCGAAAATGAACAATATTCCTGCTGTCAACATTTCATGCTCTGCTCTAAATTAGCTCAAGAGAACGCTCGGAATCATCCAAAGACGATGTAATATTCAAATGAGACGTTTCCTTTCTTCCAAACAAACACTTTAAGAGGAAAAAACTTATTTCAGTCACCACTAATTTTGTTACATTAAATCTATCGGCATGATATTCTGCATGCGCCATTTCTCGAAAAATTGTCTCTTCTCTACATGCACTTGTTCTGCCATTTTGAATTAATTAAAGTTCTTCAGATGAATCGTTTCTGGGAGTAGTACATTTCAGAGAAATATTGTATCATTTGGAGCATCGACAGCACCGGTGTCCATCGAATACGGCTAACAATAACAGCCGGTATGAAAAGCATCAGCAGATGCATAACTTACACGTTTAATTGATTACAAATGTTTGATAGCCTGGCCAATCCAGATAATGCAGGAAATTATTATTTCCCGCAGTCACTCCGAGACTACGAATGAAATTGAACACGTTCGTTCGTTGAATTCAAATACGATATGAAATGTTTCATCGTCAATAGTAACAATTTTGAGCGAGCGTCTTCGCTTGTGGTCGTCTGCAAACAACTTGATCGTATTTCATAAAAACACTCATTGTCACATCAATGTATCAGAGTTATTCGAATTAGGGAATGCAAAACGCAAAACTGTTAAGTAGCATAAATTAGACAGGAAACTGTACGATAAAGAGTTCAATCAACTTGAGTTGGCTGACCAAAACAATGTTTTTCGTGGGAATGAAGGCGATCTGGCGATCTGACTATTCCATTTTTATATGGCGTCAAAGCAACGTAAGATCGAGATATTCTTTACCGTTTCTACTGTGTCTTAGGGATGCATTTTTTGCGATCATAGAAAACGATTGCATTCCCTAGCACGGCAAGTGTGCTAGGCTGCTGAGTAATACTTGATTTTACATCCCATAAATGCAATCAACTCCTGCAGGAATTGTTTACGAATGCTGAACAGTAAGCTTTATAGTAACTAGCTATTGTTGCTCGCTTCTCTTGTAAGGCATCAGTTGGAATGAAGTCGGTATCTCTGCATCTTCCTGCCGGTATTCTAAGAAGTGAATATCCTTCGGAAACATTGCTGACTAAACCTTTCTGTAAACTGTGGGGTGCCATATGAATGAAATGGAGCATTCTCAGTGATGAATAATTCAAGTGCTTTGCGAAAAATTTTGCTCAAAAATCGAAACTATTTCATAGGTCCTACGAAATATGCAAAGTGAATCGTTCTAATTGTATGGTTCCAAAATAATTTAACGATCAGTGCAGTGATCATAATGTTATTAGTGATGAACGAAGAATATCAATAATCGGCGTAAGAAGCAAAGTGAACAAAGGCGAGTGAGATGCTTTATCAAATTTCTTTCTGTGCTCTTCCAAATTGACCGATTGCGCTGAGCGTAAATTTCCCTCTCTCTGACACCTCAGTATTCTTATTCGTAATTCACACATGTGGATGAATGAACTTATAAGAGAAAATGTGTGAGAAGTTGCTTAGAATGGCTAAAGTAAATGGTATTCATTTGAAAAAGTCCACTGCATACCATTTATCGACGTTATTATCATGGGAAAGAATATTGCAAAAGTATGCCTTGAGAAAACCTATTCGAGATCCGTACTCATGACCTTCAAAAGCAAACAAGCAGAAAAGAGGTCATTAACAGATCAAATAATACGCATGAATCGCCTGTACTGCACCTGCTTTTTTTCGGCACGAGGTACCGGCACTAATGGCTTAATTTGACATTGGACTTAAGAATTCAGGAATGATAAAAGTACTCATAACACCACAACTAAAAACAATGATATCAGCATCAACAGAATTTGTAACGTCTCATTGAGCAAAACTAGCGTAGCAGTTTCCAGTCATTCTGTGACTCCTGCAATTGTTTCCATCCACTTGTGACGATACTTTTCAAGCATTTCAAATATTTCAGACTAAAAAATTTTCCAAATCAAAGCTGATCACTTCATCATCATAATTTTCAGTCACTTTACCCAATACTCGTTTGAATGAACTATCATTTTTTGCAATCAGACACTTGCCGTAATCATTACGCATTGTTCATGAGCAATGCTAATTGTAAGATTAAAACCGGCACACATTCAATTTCGTGTTTACTCAACTTTTTCGTTCTCTCAACTGCTACTACGCACGAATACGTCTGTGTACTCTCGCAGTACGTTCGGATCGCCTTTCCATCACTTTTATAGATTAGAGAATATAAGATTGATCACTGAACTCAATGTGTTCCAAAACCACTATTAAGTAAGCACCATTTGTTAAAGTGAAGAAAAAAGCTCAATAATTAATCAGTACTCCAGCTAAGGATCAATTTGACAGAAGGAGAATGTGCAAATGAAATCGATCAATTATGAATGTCCAAAGTTGTAAAAATGAGCAAAATGGATTCTCCAAAAACGAAATTTTAGGGAAAATTATTCGAAAATTCAAGTCAACTCTTTTACATCCGCATGGCAAATGAGGCTTCAATAAGTTTACCAAACAAACAAAAAGACGAAGTAAACAAAGTTTGGTTTGTCTTCAAGAAGACAGCAGTGGAATGTCGTCATGTGGTTGATTTTCGATGCATAGCTCACTCACTGGCTTATTCGCTTGTTTGTTTGCTTGTATGTAAGCAGCTATCATCGTTTCCTTTAAGCATCCATCTTCATACAAAATGCCGTACAAAAATATCGTTATCGGACTCGAATCGATAGCAGACGCGCTATGAAACAACAGTTCTATCATACGTACAGAACACAACACAACGTTTAAACTGTTTCCTATTTCCATAATATACTCATTCATTCATATGTAAGCAGCACATTCGAAGCTATTTGCCGTATGAATACAGTTGAGTGCTGTATTGCATTAGATGGTTGAACAGTAACATAGCTAAATGATATTCTGTGAAATTGTATTGCATCGAATCGTTTATCATTATAAAGCGAACAGGCAAAGCTGCGATTCTTATTGAATGAACATTAGAATGATAAATGAGAGCACAACGCAAGCAGAAGCTAAACCGTTTCAGCATGTGCACGCTAACAACCTTGGGATTTTCCTTCAAACTGAGCGAGAATATGAAGGCATAAAAGTGCGCACATGAACATAATCTCGTACTGAAATCAGCTTCATCTTACAAACTAAGGAAAATTAGTCTGACCTTTCAATTAATGATGGAGCATGAAGAGGGTTTGAGAAGAATTTACAGATGTGTTCCTTCGTGTGAACAGATCATAGCTTGAATAACTGCATGGCAAAACAAGAATCGCATACAGCACCAAAAGATTGGTCTAATTCAGTTCTATGATGAAATGCGATAATCGTCATTCACTTGATGAGTATTCCTGCAGAATTTTCTTCCTACAGAACAGAATCTTGTACTGAGATTCCACGATAAGGCTCGATTGGTTATTGTTCCCTAACAATTTATGAAAAGCTTCACTATTCACCGAAGTTCCATTGAACGAAAAGTAAAACTTGTTTGAAGCGAGAAACACGTGAGAAACTTCGCTCGGATAGCAAAAAATAGATGGCGCCAAATCGGCTGTCACCAACAACGACGCAAGGAGAATGATTGATCGATTAGGTTT
The DNA here is from genome assembly GCA_035041965.1 of Anisakis pegreffii. Classification (NCBI taxonomy): domain Eukaryota; kingdom Metazoa; phylum Nematoda; class Chromadorea; order Rhabditida; family Anisakidae; genus Anisakis; species Anisakis pegreffii. The sequence continues at coordinate 4,636 of JAPYMA010001020.1, forward strand.
TGGAATGACATCGTGGCGAAAGAAAAGTGACAAAACTGAGCGGAGTGGGGGAGGGATTATGATTAGAGCAGGATGTGCATGAATTCTATAGATCCTATCCGATAGAACGATGTAAAATGTGATTGTTGGTCAATCCCACCAAGGTGGTTGTTGCTACAAAACCAAACGCACGAATCCAATCAAACAAACAAACCATTACGCACATGAACAACGTCTACGTTCTATAATGCGGAGACATCAACCGACGTATGACTGAATAAATTGAAAACATGTGAACCAAATGCATCACATGCATCATCATGCATATTCGTCCACATGATTCAATGCAGTCGCTGATAATGTGATTTCAAGGAATTATGCATAAATCAATCACATACAATACGATCGATTAGCATTTGTATCTATTTGAATTGAAGCCATCACATCTTTGGTAATTTACATTGCAGAAAGTTGAGGAGTAATACGAAAGGATTTGCAATAATCTCAAAAGTTTAAGTAGAACTCAACAGTGAACAGAAATTGTATGCCAGTTACTGATCGTGAGTTTGAGAGGAGATAACAACAATAAGTCATGCGGATATTGCACTAGAAATGGGGTTTAGGTGGGATTTTGAGCAGTATTTCATAAACAACTACCAAACGGCGAGGAAAGCCTTGAAGAGATTTATGAGGAAGAATCGGAGAAAACAAACAAGCGAAAAATTTTGGAACCATTGCAAGCGGCAATATTGAATGATCAATATCAGGAATATTTGGGAGTTCAATTCGATTAGAACACAGAAAACAAATCTTCCACTTCATATAATTTCAACACTGCTATTAGCAATAGGGAGAATTTTTTGATTTGATTGATTTCATTTGATTTGTAATGAGAATAAGGGTGGCGCATCGAAATGTTTATGTTTCGGTGTGTTGAAACAGCAATCTCATTACTGATAAGAGTAAACGTCACACTCTCGAGGAGACCAACGATCCGATAGGGACTGATAAGACGTCATTGTTGACTAGTTTCTTGCCAACATTCGCCGAGTGGTTCTGGCACGTAATCGGTCGTCGTTTCTCAGCTGATCTAATCACGACGGCTTTACGACGATCTTAACTGCCCGTAGAAATTGTGATGCATGTAAATATTTGTTTGATGCAAAAATTTTATCTTTAAGAGAGTCGCAAATGCAAAAGAATGAAAAGCGTTGTTTTAATGTTAAATTTGTTCTGATGAAATCATTTTTGTGCGGTTCATCTTCTGAAATGAAATTTAATCAGACTGAGGTGACGCCTTTGTCGAAACATTCCATTTGACATGCCAGCAACAGACAATGTCACTTTGCGTTTGCTTATCAATTTGCTTATAAAGTGATTACGAATTTGTAATCGTTTTGTGAATGCGTTCACTCGCTGAACGATCAACACTTTCAAGCCATCTCACTCTTATCCTCAATTACATGTTATTTGATCACAGCGATGAACTTTTGCCTTATAAAGCGGAAGAAATTTCAACTATTTGGCATTTTGCAAATTTGCAGATTTCCAAGTAAGGCAAAATCGAATCACAGTTGCTTTCTGCTGAAATTTCTGAGAACCTTATCGAAAAGTGCTCACAGATTCCGGCTTTGGCAAAAGTAAATTCCATTGATAAACGCAGAAAATAATCAATTAGTCAAACATTAGTGAGTGCATTATTCAAGCTTTTTGATGATTACACTGACGGTGCTTGCAGAAACTGGAACATTGTCGACATCTTCAAGCAACACCAATTTCCACAAAAATTACAACCGCACTGTGGATCAGCAGTCACATTTGACAAAATAATGCTAGTTAGTAGTGTATTCAGCAGAAAAAAAAACGATGAATTTCACACGAAAATTCTGGTCAACAAAACTGAACCGAGCAGTTCAGCTATACAATATCAAGGAACAACGACACGTTCATGTATTCGAGATGTATTCGAATACCGAATTGATGATCTGATTGGCGTGATAGTTTTAGTGCTAGTTTTAGTGATGTATTCGAGACACTGGAATAGGCCATGGATAAAACGCAATAGCAATTCGACGCGTGAAAGACAAACAATACGATAATCAATAATCACAAATGAATTAATGTAAACATTCGTTGGATTTCACAGTTATTGCAGTTTGTGAACAATGAACAGTCATTAAAACATTTCCAACTTTGATACGTTCGCCAATCGATCCATCCCAACCGAGTCAACAGAGAAAAAGTAACGAAAATTCATGATGGCCGTTCGAAATTCCGAGTGCAAAATCATCACCGCATCAAATCGTGACATTCCAATCATGCAGCAGCTGTTGAAAGAAACGATTCACTAAACCCAATTTACTCTCTTCTAGAGAGACATTCACTGACTCATTAATGGAGTTCGTTCATTTTTTAACTTAGGATGATTTCCATTTTTCTAAGATGAACAATGAATTTGTTTTCTGAATTGTGATTTTTTAGTGCAACGAACACACATTTTGATGAATCACTGGTTTGAAATTGGTTCACATGAACTGCGTACGCAATTTCTCATTAGTGCTTCACAGTACTTCACAACCGCACAATTCGTTCATCTGCGATGAGCACGATTTTTTTGCAGGTAATCGAATGGATAATCCTTGATTCTTGATTCTTGATCAGAAATCCTTTTCATGAGTAAATAATCAAGCAATTAAATAAATAATCAATGAAATAAACGAACAAATTAATAAGTAAATAAATAAGCTAGTTGAAAAATTGAGCAACCAATTTTTCAATCAGCGAAAGGAAGAAAACAAAAGGAAGAAAATCGACGGAAGGAAGAAAAATTTTCAGACGCGAACAATTTATTCGATGACGTTCCTGTGAAGAGTTTCTTCGTGGGCAAAAAGCAACAACTTTGCAAAGCGGTGGAATCGTTGAAATGCTTATGCATTCGCTAGGTTACGATTGATACAGAATCGCTTTTGTTTTACTCGGTACTAAACAGAACCCAATTCCGTTCAGCTTATACGAAAGCAAGTTTAGGCTCAGTTTCAGCATCAAACTTAGCGACAAGTGCTGAGTGAATCGGACGATAGAAATTTTCGCTGAAATGCGATTAGGAGTTTGGCCGAGAACAACGAAACTGAATTGTTACCTGCGGATGAGTTTTACAAAGTGCAATTTCGAGAAGCGTTAAGCATCCATCTTTCTATTTACCATATCTGCACAACTTATGTCCCTAATTCACTATGAGACGTCTGTTGGTACCAGCGAATGAACGGAGCTTTTTCATATTGCTAACCACCTGTCAGACTATGGACGATATTCTTAATGCGGCGTATCGACAAAGACGTTTTCACAAGACTTCAACGTCGTTTCACTCGGTCAGTCACTGAGATAATCACTCTTCTTAGGGGGTTCAACAATTTAATGACCAATCACTGGGTTGTCTGCGCACTAACCAAGGTGCTTGCCTAATTCTTTTTCACCAAACGGAAGAACGATCGCCGATAGTAGAACGAACATCATTATGTGGTTCTGTGACTCAGATGAGGGATTTTCAAATAGCCTAAGTTTGATGCTAAAATTGAGCCTAAACTTGCTTTCGTATAACTTTAACGGATCTACATTCTGTTTAGTACTGATTAAAACAAAAACGATTCTGTATCAATCGTAACATAGCAAATGTATGAACATTTCAACGATTCCATATGTTTGTAAAGTTGTTGCTTTTTGCTCACGAAGAAACTTCTCAGGAACGTCATCGAATAAATTGTTCGCATCAGAAAATTTTTCTTCTTTTCGTTGATTCATTGACTGAAAAACTGATTACTCAATTTTTCACGTCATCACTAACTTATTTATTTATTTATTCATCTGTTCATTTATAATAACTTTATGATAATTTTATTATCATTGTTACTTACACATCGAGCGGTTGTTTTGTTGACCGCGGTTAGCGATCGGCAGAATGTTCATTTTGTAGAGTTATGATTATTTATCGGATTAGTATTTGGCTACGTATAATTGTGCAAAGTATTCACGGCAACTAATTAAATACTCGGTTGTACTCACTTGGCCTGCTCGCCTAGCCAGCGGGGTGGCTACAATCAAGGCTAAAACAGTGCGAACGGAAACGCGAGCATTGTGGCCAGCAACGTTACAAACGTTTGATAGCCTGGCCAATCCAGGTAATCCGGGTAATGATAATTTTATGATAATCAACAACAAACTACGATAGACTACCACGTAAGAATAGGATTTTGCTGGTCTCGATTGTCAATCCTCCGACATTTATCCTAGCATATTTCCATTTGTTCGTAAGGAACAGCTTATCAAACAGCAGTTCCCAATTATGACTGGATTGTTAGATGCTGACAGTGAACTTCGGTTATTCCACTTCTATTCATTTCTATCCTTGAGCAGTGTTCACTTTCATCTTCTCCATAATATTGTTCCAGTTAAGGTAAAGTAATTTTTACGGGTAGCTGAAACATAGATAGCTACAGTCCGTGCCCGATTAGGAAACACAGCACATGTTTCCTTGATCAGGACTATGGCATTAATTCATTACTCATATGAGGTTGTCTTATAGCAAACTCAAATTCTCATTCTTCTGAAATGCTCTCTGATTTTTGTCTTTTTCTTTCCAAACTGCAATAAAAATTCTCGTTCTCTTCAGAAGTCTCCATTTTTTCCCCTTAATCCTCCTTAATTATTCTCCCTAATCATCTCCGCAAATTTTCAGTCATCTTCTCAACCTTGTCGACAAATTTTTGACCATATTCTCATGCTTGTTGCACTGCTACTTTCTGGTTATATGGCTATTTTTTATGGATCAGCGCGCGACCAAACTTAGATGATGATTGGAATAACGATAGACGCCAAGATAAAGGTACTGCCCAGCTATACTGTATACACTTATTAAATCAACCTCTAATAGACGTAATAAAATGGACTGATCAGGAGTGGAAGCCACTCGACGAGCATGGATATCTGCAAGCTGTAAATTCCTTAGATATCGTTGAACCGATCCACTCCCTTCAGTGGTTCGTTGATTCCTCAGCCATCCTCTCGTTCCATGCATCCTTCCTCAGTATGTACGCAGTTCCTCATCTCCGGTGGATCTCTCTGTGAAGGAAAACTTGCGAAGTTCATGCTCACTGGTGATCCCTATCGAGAAGATACGATGCATCGATCAATTTTGCACTGAGCGAATACGAAATAATCCACGAGAGGATCCAAATCATGGAACCATATTTGTCATGAACTCAAAGTAAAGGATGCAGTTGACATATATTAACGAATTTTAAATCCAATCAAGATTGTGCCATAACTTGAGATAATTTACACATTTTCATGTAAAACAAAAATTATTTTACAGCGACTTCGCAGTTTTCTTGACAGGGTTTCTGATATTCATCTCATTCTTTTTCGCACATCATTGCGAATTCTCAATCCTTTCAGCCATTTCTAGCACTGATCTCAATCTTTTTCGGAACTGATCGGTCATTTTCTCAATCCTTGCACCAAACTTTCAGTCGTTTTCTCATGACAGTGATACTGCCGAATCGTATGTGTTTGTTGCAGAGCGATGCACGATTAAGTTTGGTCAATTCAGCTACAGCGCACGCTGAACACAATGAATTCTTCTCATCAATCAATACATGCACTGGAATGTTGACAGCTTTGAAGTGAAATATTCGAGTGAATTACATCCAAACGCTCGATATCTGATACGAAACGCATTCCTTACAATTAGTTCATTTCCAGCTTAATGTTCTCTCCTTCCTCAAATGGGCAAAACTATCGAAATGTCTAACGATAAGAAGCAATATTTAATTGACTGTACGGTGCCGTATCTGTTTCTCTGTAATCTTATCGTTAGTTTAAAAATAATCATCGCCTAGAAATGCACTCTCAGCAATCAACTACTTGAATGAATGAATGCTATTAATTTAAATGGATTTACATCACCGAATAACACTCGCTTTACCTCACTACATCTATGTCCATAAAATCATTGTTGAGCGAAGTGAATACGATTGATCTTGGTAGCTTGAGGTGGAGATATTCATGCTCTTCTGGTAAGTAGAAAATGGCGTTTGGTGGCTCTGGGGCCTGCAGTGTGGTGAATGATCGTTATGAAGTAGTATCTGTTTATTAGAATTTGCGGCGAATATAACTGAATTCATGGGAGCTGTTGTGCAGTAAGTTGGTGATATCAGCGGTTTATGAGCGTTCGATGATCATTAGTGCAACGGCATGACGAATGCATGGATTTGCAAGTGGTTGATTATTGTGCAGCGATTTGAATTTAGGAGTGTTTGGTGATATCACATTTGAGGTTGGGTGGTTGATAATCTGATTGTGGTTTGTGCTTGGGCATGATAGTAGATTGAAATGAAATCGGGTTTGGCGGCGAGTCTGGTTCGAAGTTTTTGCAGCTAATTTGATGTATAGTTTTGCAGCGATTTTAATTTGAGTTCTAGTGGTGACTTTGGTGGTACAGTTCGCGATATGCAGATCGTTGAGGAGAATTCGAAAAGCAATTTCGATTCACATGTGAATTTTATCGAGTGGTATTGCTTGATTATGAGCTATTCCTCGCTCTGATCATTTAACTGTTTGAAACGATGCAATTCCTTCACTGTATCAAAAAACTCCTCATAGGAATGCGGATTCTACTCAACTACCTGCAGCAGCTGTATGTTTCGCGCAGCTCAGCATTCTCGGCTTCTGATTGTAAGAAAGCATTCCGAAATTTTTGCCTGAATTTGAGGCAATATCGAATCTGAACAGATGACCCGATTTGAGGACATTCATGCTGAATTGTGAAACATTTGCTCGTAGCACCAGCTACAAAAGCATTGCTTGCCAGTATGCAATCGTTCAGCATTCAGCGAGTAATTCCTAACCTTCATATCATTTCATTGCTCATGTATTTGTCTCTTGACAGCATTAATTGCTAATTACTGTTGTTCCCTAATTCCATGATTATTATTATTTCAGAATTCTTCGTAAATTCAAATCGATATTTTCTTTACAGTCCGCCACGACACATTCCTGCCCCTAGTGCGCGACTTCCTCAAGCCTCATGACACCATTAATTGATGATAGGCTACTGTTCCTTGGAAATATACTTTCAGATAATTATTTATTGAGGAATCTACACCAAAAATTTGGGTCTGAAATTTCTATCACTCGTCCTTACCACATTTATTATCAAAAATTAATGAATCCAGGGCGCAAATAAATGATTGTTGCTGAGGAGAGTGAAACGGCTGACCTGCAACAATGCAACGGACAAGATAAAATGAACGTGATTGTCGAAAAATTAGGAACGAGTGAGGAATTTTATAAAGTAGGAAAAGATGATGAAAGCATGTAGCGTGAAAAATCGGAAACTTAAATAAGGGCACCAAAGTTTAAGTGTTCGGATAAAGTATTTAGTGAGAATTCGAGTCACATTGGGTGTGTTCCTGTCGATAGATTTGACTCATGTCATTACTAATTAAGAGCAACTGCAATCGGATGGATTGCTGATGAATCTCTCGGTGAATTGGCTGTTCCCGAATTTTCGCCTGTTCCTGAAAATATGCATATTAAGCACCTCGACAAACCGGACGCATTGTTCTTCATCTGATCGGTCAAGGTATCAGTTCTCTTTCTTTTCTTAAAACTTGATTTTAATAAATTTTAATTTTTATCCCAGGATTAAATCACGATCCCGGGATTGAAAAAACGTCGGGATTTTGCCAACTCTAGTTGTGATCATCATTACATGGAATGATTCGAAGAACTGATCACACGTTCGTGGGTGAAATTTTCTTATCCAATGGCTTGATTTGATTCGGATTCCACTCACAGATACTAAGAATTGAAGCGCAGTCCAGTGATAAATGAAAACTTTTCAAATGCGCATTTGGTACGTTTCATTTTCATTCAAATTGCATCCGTTTTAACTTACGGTGTCCCGCTCGAATAAGTTCAATTGCTTGGATCATATTAATGCGTAACATTTCAATAAATGAATTGTTGGAATTGAGCGTTCCCAGACTGTGGATGTTACTCTCGGTAGAACTGATCCTTTCCGGACTGAACATGAATCTCTCGGTGAAATTGACGATTTCCGGACTGAAGATGGATCTCTCAGTGGAATTGTCAATTTCCGGAGCGCAGATGAATTTCTCGGTGGAACTGATGGCTTCCGAATTGCAGATGAATCTCTCAGTGGAATCGACGGTTTCCGGATTGCAGATGAATGTCACGGTGGAAGTGACTTTTTCCA
>JAPYMA010001021.1:0-95958 GCA_035041965.1 Anisakis pegreffii
GATTAGATAAGAAGAGGGAGAGTGGGAATGGAATGAGATGCTGGGAAGATGAGATAGCGCAGAGAGCGAAAGAAACAGATAGAGAGTGGGGAGATTTGGTGGAGGAGAGAAAAAGAGAATACAGGGTTCATAGTGAAAGCGCGATGAGAGCGAGAGAGACAGAGAGCTAGAGTTTGGTGATTAATTAATTAGCTTGAGGTGATTTGTAGTAGTAGATGTTTTTCGTTTTCGTTCGTGGAATTGCTTTGGAAGGTTTGAGCGAAGTGTATTTGGTGCCTTGGGCCTTGGTATAAGAGGAGTTACGGGGGGGAACCAGCAGGGACTTTTTTGACAGTTTTACCCCCTCCCTTTATGCCCTTTATCCCCTCTTCCCACTTCCCCACCCGACTTTCCAAGGGGGTGGGTATCCGTTCCGTCTTCCCACCACGGGCAGATTGCTCTCTTCCCTGCGATGAGGTGCCCGACCCCCGGGTTGATACTGCTTCGGGAATCTAGATGAACTCAATTATGAGGTACTTATTTTGAATTGAATGATTTGTAGGTTAATATTGTGCTGTTGTTGAAGGAAACCTTTTAGGATTATACTTTCTTTATTACTTCGCTATTACTGCCGTGGATATAATAGTAATAATAATAGTAATAATAATAGTAATAATAGTAATAATAATGATAGTAATTGTTAATATAATCGCTTTATTGCCGTGATTATTGATATTTTTGTGTGTCGGTTATTATTCATCGGTAATATTTTTTATGTGGAATGAATATTTTGTGCGGAATTTGAATTTGAGACATTAAGTGTGATCTTAGGAGATTGTATGGATTAAGTGATTTTGATTGGCGATTTTAATCAGTGAGATTGGTGATCAGTGAGTGATCAGTAACAGATCTCTATACAGTGTTTCATGCATTCTATTGACTGCATTCCTGGCTTTTTGCATGAGAATGCCCTTTGACGGAGTTAAGTTAGGAGGCTTTTTTTGCATGAGTAGTCGACAAGTCAAGCATTCTTTTGTACGAGGGAAATATAATGGGAAATGAGGAGAGTGGACAGACGATAAAGGACATAGAGGCAGAATGAGAAGGATATAGAGGAATGAAGCTAAGCCCCGCCCCAATCAGAGGCTAGGCCACGCCCACCGCCTGGCCCACAGAGCAACGTTATGCCTGTCTGTTATTTGTGTGGGATATGTATGGTCGTAAGGGGTTTTCTGGTTGTTTCTCTAATGTTAACGTTGCAATTTGGTGTTTATTTTGATTTAGTATTATTTATTATTATTATTTATTATTATTTATTATTATTTATTATTATTGTTTATTATTATTTATTATTGTTATTGTTAATTAATATGATAGTAATTGTAAATTCGGATTCGATTATGAGAGGGATAGAGAACGAAAACAATGCTGAGGAATAGTAATTAGGGCAAATTTATTTGATCTCGGAAACTGGATAATAATAATAATAATAATAGTTTTGATAGATTCATATCTTGAGTGGGTTTGGATGGGTGACCGATTTAGTTATTTGGAGATTATTTAATAGTTTATATTGTTTATTGTTATTATTTATGTTATTTATTATGTTATTGTATTTGAAGTTGATATTGTTGTTGGTGTTATTAATTAGTTGGAAATTAATTAATTAATGATGATTTGGCTGATTTGGATGGAAGATTTGTGTGCGAATGGTTTATTGAGAGGGTTTAGGTGGTTATTTTGAGTTGTGATTGTTATTATTTGAATGTATAATAATAATGATAATGATATTATTATTATTATTATTATTGTTATTATTATTATTATTATTATTATTATTATTGTTATTATTATTATTATTATTATTATTATTTGATTTATTGCAGAGAACTAAATTCGACTCACTTCGTAGCGAATTCGGTCAGAGGATTGCTCTGATCGAATGAAACGATCGCATTGTGTGCAGCAGCATTTCAAAAAATTGAAATTTAAAAAGTGAAATATTTAAATTTGGCGCCGATTTTCTTAATCGGCAGCTTAATATTCGTGAACTCGGAGCTAAATACCTGACGAGCGGCGGCTGTTGCTTTATTTATTGGCTGAATCCGAGTTGTTGAACTGCTGGTGGTATTGGAAGAAGAGGTGAAACAGAGTGGAGGCGGCCGCCTCGTTGTTGTATACAATAATAATTATTATTAATAATTATTTATTAATTATTATTATTATTGTATATAACAACGATGCGGGCGCCCGCCTCCGCCCTACCTCTTCTTCCAATACCACCAGCAGTTCAACAACTCGGATTCAGCCAATAAATAAAGCAACAGCCGCCGCTCGTCAGGTATTTAGCTCCGAGTTCACGAATATTAAGCTGCCGATTAAGAAAATCGGCGCCAAATTTAAATATTTCACTTTTTAAATTTCAATTTTTTGAAATGCTGCTGCACACAATGCGATCGTTTCATTCGATCAGAGCAATCCTCTGACCGAATTCGCTACGAAGTGAGTCGAATTTAGTTCTCTGCAATAAATCAAATAATAATAATAATAATAATAATAATAACAATAATAATAATAATAATAATAATAATAATAACAATAATAATAATAATAATAATTATCATTATCATTATTATTATACATTCAAATAATAACAATCACAACTCAAAATAACCACCTAAACCCTCTCAATAAACCATTCGCACACAAATCTTCCATCCAAATCAGCCAAATCATCATTAATTAATTAATTTCCAACTAATTAATAACAGCAACAACAACAATATCAACTATCAAATAACAATAACAAATAACATAACATAATAACAATAAACAATATAAACTACTAAATAATCTCCAAATAACTAAATCGGTCACCCATCCAAACCCACTCAAGATATGAATCTATCAAAACTATTATTATTATTATTATTATCCAGTTTCCGAGATCAACTAAATCTGCCCTAATTACTATTCCTCAGCATTGTTTTCGTTCTCTATCCCTCTCATAATCGAATCCGAATTTACAATTACTATCATATTAATTAACAATAACAATAATAAATAATAATAAACAATAATAATAAATAATAATAAATAATAATAAACAATAATAATAAATAATATTAAATCAAAATAAACACCAAATTGCAACGTTAACATTAGAGAAACAACCAGAAAACCCCTTACGACCATACATATCCCAAACAAATAACAGACAGGCATAACGTTGCTCTACGGACCCTCCGGTGGGCGTGGCCTAGCCTCCATTTGGGGCGGGGCTTAGCGTCATTCCTCTATATGCTTCTCATTCTGCCTCTATGTCCTTTATCGTCTGTCCACCTCTCTGACTCTCCTCATTTCCCGTTATATTTCTCTCGTACAAAAGAATGCTTGACTTGTCGACTACTCATGCAAAAAAGCCTCCTAACTTAACTCCGTCAAAGGGCATCGTCATGCAAAAAGCCAGGAATGCAGTCAATAGAATGCATGAAACACTGTATAGAGAGCTGTTACTGATCACTCACTGATCACCAATTCTCACTGACCAAAATCGCCAGCCAAAATCACTTAATCCATACAATCTCCTAAGATCTGTATAGAGATCTGTTACTGATCACTCAGTGATCCGTAATTCTCACTGACCGAAATCGCCAGTCAAAATCACTTAATCCATACAATCTCCTAAGATCTGTATAGAGATCTGTTACTGATCACTCAGTGATCCGTAATTCTCACTGACCGAAATCGCCAGTCAAAATCACTTAATCCATACAATCTCCTAAGATCACACGTAATGTCTCAAATTCAAATTCCATACAAAATATTCATTCCACATGAAAAATATTACCGATGAATAATGACCGACACACAAAAATATCAATAATCACGGCAATAAAGCGATTATATTAACAATTACTATCATTATTATTACTATTATTACTATTATTATTACTATTATTATTACTATTATATCCACGGCAGTAATAGCGAAGTAATAAAGAAAGTATAATCCTAAAAGGTTTCCTTCAACAACAGCACAATATTAACCTACAAATCATTCAATTCAAAATAAGTACCTCATAATTGAGTTCATCTAGATTCCCGAAGCAGTATCAACCCGGGGGTCGGGCACCTCATCGCAGGGAAGAGAGCAATCTGCCCGTGGTGGGAAGACGGAACGGATACCCATCCCCTTGGAAAGTCGGGTGGGGAAGTGGGAAGAGGGGATAAGGGCATAAAGGAGGGGGTAAAACTGTCAAAAAAAGTCCCTGCTGGTTCCCCCCCCGTAACTCCTCTTATACCAAGGCCCAAGGCACCAAATACACTTCGCTCAAACCTTCCAAAGCAATTCCACGAACGAAAACGAAAAACATCTACTACTACAAATCACCTCAAGCTAATTAATTAATCACCAAACTCTAGCTCTCTGTCTCTCTCGCTCTCATCGCGCTTTCACTATGAACCCTGTATTCTCTTTTTCTCTCCTCCACCAAATCTCCCCACTCTCTATCTGTTTCTTTCGCTCTCTGCGCTATCTCATCTTCCCAGCATCTCATTCCATTCCCACTCTCCCTCTTCTTATCTAATCTAATTTCCCCACAAACCAATCCATCCATCTCACCTGACGATTAATTAAGATAATAATACCTTTGATGTACCGACTCATTAAACACAAAAACACACACAATATTAATGACATTACATAATAATGCTACTATATCCGATTAAACTAACTATATCGCATAATAAAACATTGCTATAGATACATCTATCTTATCATGCCGACTACCATCCCCACCTCAATTCCATATTCAACCAATTCATCAAGCCTAAGCCTCAGCCTCAGCTCGAGCTCATTCCCACTCTCGTACCCACTTCTAAAACTTAGGCCTAACTACGACCATCCATATAAGTGACTAAACAGCACTCCCATATAGCTAGATAGTACTGCTAAACTCGAGCAAGCAACACGACAGGCTGTCCGAATGAAATAAATTCTTAATCGCCTCGGCTCGCCTCGCCTCGCCTCAATTCGTCCAGCCCAATAAAACCTAAAAGCTTAATCAACAAACAACAATCCTACCACACCATCCCAAACTATCATCCCGTCCACCCATCCACCCATCCATCCATCTATCTATCCATCTTCCCGTTTCGAAACGAATACGCTCTAAATCCCGTCGGGAATTCTTTTCTTATACCAGTTGCTCATAAAACACACTCACAACCATCCATACACACAACACACAACAGATATATTAACATATCTATCATACAATGCCTCATATCCACATATGGTCACAGTCTTGGGATAAAGTATAATTGCCGCCTTAGTGATCATGCCAATCCTAGTGATCATGCCAATCCTAGTGATCATGCTAAATCCAAATCCAATTTCAAACCCACTAATATTACACGCACAATAAAGCCAACCGACCGATAATTAATTCACTTGTTGCGTTTGTGAGTGTTTTGAATAAATTATAAATTCATAAATTTCATCGTCACCAATGCTGCCTAAAACTACTGCTGCCTGCGAAGCATCCTCTATCACAGCATTACTTTCACACCACATTAGAGAGATTAAGGGGGGTGTCAGGGGGGGGTATTTCACACTACCCGATTTCTAATTTCAGGCTAATTCAGTCCGATTTCAGGTTGAAGCAGCTCACTCTTACGCTTACACTTACTATCAGGCTAGTTCCCAGCGCAAACTACGACTCAAGCATAGCCCTGTCCATCACTACCTCCTCAATTAAGTGAAATCTATGAGGTGTCAGTGATTCCCTCAGCAATAAAACAAACCGATCTCATCTTACTATTATTATTATTATTATTATTATTATTATTATTATTATCATTATTATTATTATTATCATTATCCCTATCAACACTCTCACTACAAATCCCCACCAAAATACCCCTATATCCCTTTATATCCTCTCAGTCTAATCTCCCAATTCAATCTAACCTTTACGCATATTATACCCATCATAATTTATACTTCTAACTTTTACTAACTCACCAAAGCAGTAATAAATAACTGATAACAACAATAATAATAATAAATAATAATAATAATAAATAATATCTAAACACACCCAACAATTACTATCAACAACACGAATTCTATCCGCATTATTTATATCCCCGTAAATCTTCCCTACCCAAGCGTCATATTACAGCACTATATCATAGGTAACTTCAAACTGCTATTGCCCGCAATAAAATTACGTCATAAAGGCATTCGATGCGATATTTATCAGCACATAACAACGATAACAGTAATCATATACAGTACTAAATAACATAAATAGTAATAATAATAATAAAAGCAATAACAATATACACTAAAAATGACCTTAAATCTCTAAAAATCCCAAAGGACAACGCTTAAAATGTTCCTGCCAAACAAACTTCTGCACGAAATTCCTCACGATCAGTATCGATCAATCAAAATCAGTTCAATTGCAAAATAAAAGTACAAAGTTGAATTCCTTTGGGATCTTCCTACAACTCGGATGGATCTCTCTTCACTACACTGTGGGATTTTGCCGTACTTTCAATAATTCCACGCATTCTTACAACAATAATAACACTATCGATTCCATAAACGAATACTAACACGACCCTAAACCCGACCTCAAGCCCGACCCCAACCCTAGCCCTGAACTCGACCCTACTTTTTGTCCTGATTTTGAATTACTTCCTCCTCTACATTCCACAGAACCAGCAGACCAGGCAGGTAACCAGCAGGCCCCGCTAACCTTCCCGCATCCAAACCTTCCCGTAATTGACACCTTCCCAACTCAACTTCACACCTCTCCATCCCACTACTTTACACCGCCACTCACCTCAACACCTCAACTCCTCAAATTTCAGCACTCATTACACTCCCCACCACCGCACTAATCCAACCCTCCACAATCGCACGTCCGTCACTCATCTGCTAACGTCACCTGACGTCTACGCCATCACCGCAATAACAATAGTAATAACAATAATAATATCACTACTATTAATAATAACAATACTATATCTACAAAATAGTAACAGTAATAGATCCAAATAAACAGTAATATATCCAGTTGTAAGTTACAATTGTAACATTCGCATTCTATTTCCTACAGTCAGTAATACGATACCGTATTTGCTCAGGCCATATTTCAAGTGCTATCACTGAATTTCGAACAATTCACCCACTTCAAAACAGCTATGAGATTAAGTAATTCAATATACCATAAAATTAACTATACATATGATAAATAATGTAACATAATAAATAATATAACACAAAATAATACACTCCAAAGCCTGAATTCACTCCCTAATCCCAACCAACTCACCATTTCAATACACCATCAAAGGACCAAACCCGAATGCCTCAAACTCATCTACCTAAACAAATAACAATAACAATAACAATAATATATCCACCAAATAATCCACTCATGATATAATCTACCATCTCAAGCGTTATACTACATTAAGCGCCAGTAAAGTAACCAAGTCTTTAGTCATTTCCGGAGGCCAATCCTATCCCGTGCTACTTGCCCTATCAATATACATAATACCACTCAAAATACTAACTAAAAATACTACTACACAATATTAAAGTATATACTAGCAATAAGCCAATATAATAACAACGCCTAATTTCCCACTTCCGAATGCACTCGAACGACCAACAAATTAAAGTAGTCATTTTGCTGTCAACATACGGCAAATAATGAACATTCAATATAGTCTTATTGCATTAACCATACCCATATTGCTTGCTGCCCTCCCTCTTTACTTCATCTAATACACTTAAACTTACTACATCCTATAAAGTATACCATTTCAGGATCGTTCCAATGCAAATTCTTCAAATCCCTTCCCTATCCTATCGAATCCTTCAAATCCTATCGAAATCCCCTTTCCCCTCACCAAAAAAAGAGTCAAAAGTCTCTACTGGTCAAAAGAGTCAGCGTGCGGCCAAGCTTTATCAGACCTAAATTCGGCTCAAGTCTTTACCAAATCAATCACATAGGCAGATCAATCACTTCATCAATCAAGCCAGCTACAATACTAAAGTCAACCAGTCCATCAATACAACATAAACATGTAATCAGCTCACTAATCTCATCTCATTTACCTATGCTACTGCTCATTCAGACGTGTATTTGACACATTATCCCAATGAATAACTCACCAATCCACGATACGTTATCGTCAACACACCCAAATCCTAATGCATTTTATATGAACCGAACCTTTCAAGCCTTCAAATGCAATCCAACCCAACCAACATAACAATTGTGTCCAACTTAAGCATTAAGCATTCGCCTGACTTAATCTCAACCTCAACCTCAACCTCAAGCTCAATCCCAAATCCAATCATGACGATCTTAAGCTCAAGCTTAATCCCACATCCGTGAAGTTGACTTGACAGTACTTGATCACTACGGTAACTAGCCACCGGTTCGATCTGGATTCGCAACGATACGACTTCGCAAAAGCCAACACTAGGTTCCCGCTATTCGATCTCGATTCGCTGCGATTTCAGCAGCCGGGAGGGACCACAATTCACAGAATTATTTCCACACCTCCAGAATTCTTAAAAAAATTCCTAAATTACTCCGGACAGTACCAAATACGTGAACAATCTCCACACTAATTCCCTTCGGCTAACTCTAATTTTGACATTTGACCTTTGTGACCTCAAAATCCATCCATCCACCACCTTATGCAGCAAAATCATCTCATTAAAGCAATCGTATCCATCCCTAAACAAGGTCATTCGGGCCTATTTGCTAAGCATTTCAGCGTATTGTCTCATCTCATCTCATCCCATCTCACTCAGTTTATATCCCTTTTATTCGAGGCCTTAACAAAGCGCAGGTGTCAAGATCCTTTATGTACACACCCGAACGCATGCAAAACACACACACGAACACATAAATATAAACAATCTGCAAACATCATCACTAATGAATTATTATTATTCCACTGTACTTATTAATAAATTAATACGCCTTCTAATACGGCAGATATTCAAACAACAAAACACATAAAATGAAGACAGACATAAGAAGACATAAGATCAATCCTCCTCATTAAAAGATCCCTCATCCCACCTTACTGTCATCGTCTAAATCCTAAACTAATACCCCGCAGAACCTCACCTCATCTCGCAGTATCCCCGTACCCGTAGGGCAGGCTGCAATTCCCTCCCATTCCTATCTGGGAAGAAGCAAACGGGTGCAAGGAAAGGGCACAATATTCCGACCGACAATAATTACGCGCACAATAACACTTGGCAACCGGCAACCGGCAACCGGGTAACTCAATTCCCGTTCTGGGTAACTGACTGGGTAACCGCTACTACTACTTCAGATTCGCTTTACAGCCCACCAGACCATTGCAACCAACGCAATTTGACATCAAATCGAATACGCAACACCAACAGCAGCAATAACACGAAGAAACCAAAACCAATACGAATGAAACCACTACCGCGTTCAACCAACCAATAATTAAAAGCGACTCGAATCGAATCGAATGAATCAACCGAACAGAATGCAACGCAAAAAGTGAAATGAAGTGAAATTGTAAAATCAAATCAAATAAAATCAACTAAAAGCAACACCCCACCGCTCCACTCCACTCAACTCAACTCCACTCCACACCGCAGCACACGCCAAATGACAACCGACTGCACCGAACAACTGCTTTAAAAATAAAACATCACTACATCACCCATTCGTCTGTCTAGTCCATTGACCAACCAACCAACAATAATTTTGCCACCAATTCATCACTTTTGTACACTGCACTGACTCTGCTTCTTTGTACTCCTCATTAGATCTACAATACAAAATGACATTCCATTCGATTCGATTCGCTCTTTATGGGCAAATGACATACGTACTCTTATTGATTGATTGATCGATAGATTGATCTGTAGATAGATAGATAGATATGGGCAGATAGTTTCGAAATTAACAACTAAACACGAGTTTGTTCACATTTTGCAGAGCAAAAAAAATTGCGCTCGCTTTACTTTTCGAGGGAACATAAAACATAAATTTTGACTTAAATTTAGCGGATTTTAGACAGCACAGGGCTGATCATTTTAGACAGCACAGGCTAGATCATTTTTCACTTATCTTAAAGAGACTCTCAACGCACACAGGGCAGACAGAATGGAAACATTTTAGAATACTAATAATAATAATTCTAAAACAGTAATACTTCCAAGCCATTACTAGTAATACTAACGCCAAAACAATGCCCTCATATGGTCAATTTGATATGGATATGGATGGCACTTGCACTTGCACTTAACTCCACAAAAACCTCTTATGATAAATTGCCCTTATCAATCTTATTCATAGTCAAAGTCAGTGATTCGCTAGTTTAGTTCGTTCGACATTTCGCAGTAAACTTCCTTCGCATTGCTTTTCTTAATAATTGCTGTGTAAAACTATTTTGCATTACTACTACTTATTAATCAGTCCATTTATTACTATTATATTACTTATTCCATCTACTCTATCAACATCTCAGAACAGCCATGAAATTATAGAAATCACTATAATAACAATAATAACGATACGCTAGACCAAAATTGGATTCTACAAAGGCATACATATGAGAAACTTAAGACATTGCTTCATCAAGTGTTCAAGGAGATAGTTTTTAACAAGGACAGAGGAATAGTGAAGAGAGATCCTTTTTAATAACAATGGATGAACTAACATTAACAATTCATAACAGCAATAATAATAGATGTATCTTCACAATATATTTAACTAATACGTAATAATAACGATAATATTAATAGATATATCTAGATATACTCAACCATACCACCAGATCGTTCTCAGCCTTGCTCGTTGAATCGGAGGCATTCTAATAGGTTCGTATGGCGCCATCCTTATGCTCACATCATCCTATTTTTTGCTTTATTCCAATGCAAAATCTCATAATCTACCAGGATTTGAAGCAATAATAAATATAGCAACAACAATAAACCTTGCCTAATGCACCTGCTCTCGTTTACCTTCCCTAATCCCCTTTAAATCCGACTAATCGCCTCTAAATCCTCCCTAATCTCCTCTACTATAAAAACACAAAACATTCGCATTCACAAATACAATAACGATAATTTGAAGTGACCAATGAGCACTATGCCTTAGCACTATGTCCCAAATTCAAAGGCCATTTAAGGTCCGAACCGTTCGAGCGCGCTTTTATCGATAACCTTCACCTCACATTACCTTCTCCATACATCCTCTATTAGGCATCAAATAAGCTAATTGAAGACTACTGCTTGCAAATTCACAAGACACAGCCTGCTCCACCTAACTGACAAGGGAAAAGACGGATGAAATTCCTACGAATCGATGACCTACCCCCTCCCCCCGTAATAAAACTAATACTAGTAATAACGTAATAACAACAATGATAATAGAAATCACGACGAGGCGATAATAATAACAATGTTGGCGGGGCTTTTACTGATGTCATGATCACATCATAAAGAGACTACCTCAAAGAGCAATAAAATTATCTATTCTCTGATATCAAAATGACCTATTGGCCGCACTCCTTTCGTCTCCATATGATAAAAACAAAAGGATAACATACACCGAACATTATCGTCATCATTATAAACCACACAAACAACACTAATAAAAACAACCCCACTAATTAACATAATTATGCCATAGCCTTGCGCTACTCTATATCAGAACCTCTTCAAGAGTTCAAAGGGCATCCGTATCCCTTCCCTTCTTCTTATTAATTAACGTAATGACCAAATATCACAAAATACACATCATATTCACAAAAAATTCAATACGACAAAATAAAAAACATCAACGATAACACCACTGCATCGTATGGCACTAGTCACTTTAGGGGGGTCGCGCGCGCGCGGGCACGCCCACGCTCCCGCCCACTGCGTATCCACTGCGTATCGACTGAACACTCCCGCCGCGCATCGCCTTGGCGGTCGATTCAAAACCGCGCGCGCGTCCCTCGTATTGCCCGCGAACGTGCCCGTGTCCGCCTCCCCCCCTTCCCCCGCAAAGTAAAAAATGCCATGCCATGATCGTATAATAAAATCCATCGTTATAATAAGTAACAATCACCTTATACATACAAATTGGTCCACACGCCTAATTCCCGTATGAAAACGTTTTGAAAAATCACTTGTCGCTGATGAATTCGGTTGAATTCCACCAAAAATCTCATCCACCAAACGTCAATTCCATCACAAATATCCTTCTTCGCGACGAAATACCACTTCCATCCAAATAATTCCGTCCCATCCAACTAATCCCCATTCCAAGGCACATCGGCAGCAACCACCACTGCGTCAGCATGATCAATACAATTACTAATTTCGATAGATCGATTGCTGATCACACCGGATTCCATAAACAACATTACCTGCAATCACATCATCTCTCAATCGATACTGATTGAAACTAAAAATAACCAATCGAAAATCCCACCGATTCACTGTTATTTTTCTAAAATATTCACGAAAACTAACGTGATCTCATCGTTCAATAATAGCTCCTGATAGGACGGCGGAGGCATCGGAGAGCCGGCGCTACTCGGCGAGACGTTCGTCTCACAGATACTCCGATATGACGGCACTCGATTTTGTCTACAACGATTATTATTTTTAAATTTACTGATCCCAATAAACATACTGAACATTCACAACAATAATAATAATAAAGAAACGAATAATAATAATAATAAATAAACGAAAACAATTTCAATTCTAACATCGGTGTTGACACGAAGCTGGTCGTCGTCTCAGTGGACGCTTCATTGGCGCATTGGATTGCTTCCAGTAAAATTATTATTGAATTTCTGGTATACTTTTGCCTGAATTTACACTCATTATCGATTGATTTTGTTGTTCTATCAATATTCACTAGTACTATTAACTTACTTTACTACTATCACATCCCTATTACTATCAAAGAAGTAATCACATAACAATGGCCCTAGTGACGTCAACATTTGGCTCAACAATTAAAATTCATCCGAGTTAATGAGTTGATCCCTTAATTAACGACGTTTGCGTGTGCAACGCATGAACACCAGATCCAACAATGAATTATATGAACAAACAAAAAGAACGACACGTCTACGACAACTAGACTCCAGCGGACAAGTGACCCCACGACATCGTTGTAAGACCCGTTGGCACCGTGCCAGTCGCTCTTACAACGATCATTCATCCTCATTCGTACCTCCCCACGCCACCGCGGGTCCACTTGTCCGCCGGCTAGGTTGAACTATCGTCACTCCACTTGTCACCTGAACACAACAGAACAGAATCTAATTGCTAAATAAATTTTTTCAAAAAAAATTTGAAAAAATGCCAACTTTTTGGTGGAAACTCGTGACGCCAACAGGAGGCATCCAATCGAGACACTCATCAGCATGATCACACCAAATAAGAAGGTCATATGATCCTCGGGCACACTCTCAGGCTCGTTCAGATAAATTGGCATGCTGACACTGCTTTCTGTCACCTTCATTTCATCATTATTATTATTATTATTAAAAATAAACCACAATAAATAAAACCACTACATAATAATAATAATAATAATAATAATAATAACCACAACAAAACACCCCCAAATCAAACAACTAACATTAGAAACATCGTCCATCGATTGTGTTATATATTCCGCACGTAACCTCCTCAATTATATCTCTCAAATCTCGCCTCGTTTCAACACAGAGCAAAATCTCCTTTCCAATTGTAGACAATAATAAAAATTCACCAACATTCACCAATAATATTAATTCAATCCAATCCAATTAATCCACTAATTCAATTAATAATCCAATTAATAATTAATAATCCAATTAATCCAATAATAATCCAATTATCCAATTATTCAGTAATCAACAAATATCTTTTAAGCAGCGGCAGCAGCAGCAGTTATACAATGCGATAAATATCCTCAAATATACCAACGAATACTATCCAATTTTCCCATTCCATATAAAATTTCATATTCCAAATATAAAATCACCTCAATCGTTTCACCGACAACCTGAATATAATAAAACTATGATAAATAATAATAATAATAAATAACAATACAAATCACAATAATAACAATAAGACAAGCCAAATCCAACTCATTCACGTCTTCAAATCAAATCCTCATCTTCAAATCACTCTCTACGGCCTCTCTGAATAAAACCAGCAGCCTAAAGCTAAACTCAATAACCTAAGGCTAATCCTAAGCCTGATCCTAACACCAATTGACGAATATAGGAATGGAAATATATCTTAAATATAAACAAAACTAAATAAATACTGACGAATTTAATGCGCTCATTGTTAAATTTGATTCACTAAGGCTTAAACTGGCTGATTCCAGAACGCCTCAGCAGCAGCAGCAGCAGTAATCAAGAGCAAAGAACTAAAGCTTTATGAGCCACAAACAACACATCAAGCGTTCATCAACCCATTGCATTCGATTGCATTCAATTCAGCCATTAATACCACCCGATAGATACACATTCATATACACATATATACACACATCCACATACACATCCTCATATCCTAACAAACGCCATCCATCTCCCCAAGGGAGGAGGACACCACACTCGTCTTCTTTGAACCGTCACTCCTCAAATAAACGCAAAAATAAGCCTCATTGTCATCTCAACTTAATGTTATATCTGCCACACAGCCATATAGCCAGTCATTTTTCATTTTTTTGAAGTATTACACTACCCAATCTTCTCAATATCAGCCATTATTTTAATGCTCCAAATCAAAAAATCTATCTCAAATCTCAAAATCTAAAATGAGACGAGACGAGGCACTAAAACAAACCTATCACCCCCCCCCCCCGGTCGAACCTAGGCTTAGGCTTAGGCTTAAGCCTAGGCCACTGCATACGTTCCAGCCGTCCGCAATAAACAAATAAATAGATAATAAAGCTGAGGAGATGATCAAGCCAATGGCTTAGCTATATCCATGGCTTAGCTTTCAACAAAACAACGCAAATCCGAAAATCTCCACACTCGATAGCTACTCCTCTAAAATATAATCACACAACCGAACCGAACGAACCTAATCGAACACAACAACATCGTCTCACTCTAACCTCAAAATCCATTTGGATCTCAAAATCCCTCTGCCTTCTTCTATGATTGCAATAAACACCAACAAATAACAACACCAACAATAAAATCAAAACAAAATAAGCCAGCTCCCTATGCGCTTATCTTATTTTTAAATCTTTCCTTCACACCAAATCGCCCTCCCGCCTTCTCCTCATCAATAATAATAATAATCCATGACGACGACGACGACCACATCTAAAACCATACGCAACCAACCCTAACTAAGCCTAAGCCTAACAAGCCAAGCAACAACCCAATACATTTATTTGCCTATATCCATCCATCCAACCATCCCAAACCCATCATATCTGCTGCCTATATCCATCCATCCACCTATATTCATGCACCAGCACATAAATGCCTCTTTAAAAATCACATTCTTATTTTAATCACGCACACAAATACATACATACCCACAATGCCCTCTTAAGTCTGTCGTCAATCCAACTGCACCTTAAAAGTGACGAAATAAATAAATTTCCACTGCGGTTGCGGGCTGCCAATCGAAATCTCTGAGTTCAGTTCACTCTACTAGCTAGCTCTAGCTATATGAGAGTAATTATGTGTTATTACTGAGTAATTATAAATCAATATGGCTCTCTAGAAATGCCCAAAAAAGTATAATAGTAGTAATCTCGAAAGAGAAACCAACTTAGGCGTAACTCATATACACACAAACAAACAAACGCACACACAAATGACTGAACACTATTCTAATTGAATTCCACATGTTATCGGCTTACGACGAATTCAGCACAAGAAAAAGACACGAATACGAATGCATTAAGGAATACTACTAGATTCACCACGAATTCAATACACTATCAACTACAATTCTAGCATCTGCAAAGCCATCAAAACGTTGAATCGCCGCTATCAAAACACGAAAAAATTCATCGTCGTTAATTAATTATGAACGCTTCAACAAAATTTAATTAATAAATTTTCAAATGAAAATAATCAAAATACCACAAAACCACTGAGCGATCAAACAAATTATAGGCAAAATAATACATCTGACGACGAGTAGACGACGAAAAGACGAAAGAAAACACCAAGGAATACTCACAATCAGCTAATAATTTAATTAAGCTCCTTCCCTCCTGCAGGCAGCCAGCACCACATCGATTTTAATGCTCATCCCATCATCCCATCTCACATTTTCGTCTCATTTTTCTGCCTTTTCAATCCGTCAACCCAACCACAAAACCACCCACCACCACTCTCGAATGATCCTCAGAATAAAACTGCTCAAAAAATTTTGTTTATGTTCTCTATCAATCGTGTGGCGAATCGCCTACAGGCTACCCTGACTGCCTCACCGCTCTAACACTCTGCATCACTGTACTCTCACTCCTCTACATTCTCTACCTATCGCGTGGCGAATCGCTCGTTCCTACCCTGTCTGCCTCACCCTCTCCTCAAAAACTCTATATCATTGTATTCTCACTCCTCAACGTGTCTTCACTCTCCTACCCGCATGGGTAACTTTACGCGCTATCATTTACTTATTATCAAGAAACAACAAATGATTTTCACGATATTACCGCGTAACTTTGGAAAAATTACGGGAAAAACAAAATCTTGCCAGAGCTCTCAGGTATCCTCGAATCGCCTTACTCCAGAGGAGTTAATAATCACCCTTTTACCTTCTCTTCAAAAAAACGACTTCGAAACGACTTCATCTGGGCATGACAGACCCGATAACGTCTTCCAATTCATGACGATAACAAAATATCCAAATAATTTATTTAATAACGACCGTTATGCGCATTAGGAGGTATCAATCAGACATCATAATCAGACAACATTCGAATCAACAATTAATATGACAACTTATGCATATGGTTATTGCAGTAAATCAAAGTAAACTGTATCACAGTAAATGACGCACTAACATCTGCGGCGAGTGCAGCTGCGGCGATCGGCAACAACCCAGATCACTGATCGTGATCATAGCCCAAAATAGGTGCTAGCCAATATTCGACACTCTCCACTGACTCACCTTTTCTTCGAGCATAGTCCTCCACCTTAAAACAATCTCAATCTACATAGGTAGGTATAGGTAAACACATAAATAAATTTTGATTAACGAATCAAAATCATCCCGTTGAATCTGAAAAATTTATCTGAAACTGAAACGATCTCGTTAAATTTGACGAAAGTAACGGCAAAAGTAATTCCATCCTCTATAACAAAAATAAACGATCAAAACCTGATCCTTGTTGATTTTCCCCACCGCGAAATATTTCGAATCCGGATGCGCAATGTATAGGCCACATACTGATGCTGCCGGCTCCATTGCGTACGTTTCAGTCAACTGAAAATCAACAATGAGCACAATTAGCCTAACAATATTAACAATAATAAAACAATACTAAACCCTAAAAATAACACCAAACCACTACCTTAATTCCGCATAACTTCTCCGCATCCATCAAATCCCACATAGTCCTCTTCTCGGTATGGTCTGGTTGAGTGGGATAGCCCGGGGCCGGCCTGATGCCCTCATACTTGATGCTCAGCAAATCTTTTACACACATCCCGTTCTCTTCAGTCGAATAGCCCCACAACTCGGTTCGCACCTGTTACTTATCATTATTATTTTACGCAATAAAATAAAAATAACAACACCATTAACACCTCCAGCTGATAAAACAAGCCAAATCACAGCCTCACTCAACACTACAACACCCATAATATTTGCTACCCACGCGCTTTCAAACCAAACTTCGACCACCGTTCGCAGACGCCAGATTCGAATACCGCTCGCAAATTCAGCTCCCATTCGCAACTTCGCCCCCCGTTCGCAGGCTCGAATCCCGCCCACGTGAGCCAATTTTTTTCGCATTTTCAGTAAGAATAACAACAAAACAATAAAAATAACAAAATAACAAAATGAAAATAAGACACGAATGAACCTTCATGTGTAGATATTCAGCCATCGCCTCTGACAGACGATCTGCCAACGCTTTCACCTGCAAATACCCTAATAAAAACCAAATAATCACACAAAACTACTAAAAACAAACCATAATGCTCGAGTAATCGTCCATATTCTCCCTCTCCAATACGTCACAATACTCCTTCGCCCCGATTCCAGCCGTACACGCGAACATTCCAATATAATCGAACTTGCCATCGTTCAAGCTATCCCGTTTCATGAAAAAATCCGACAGGCACAGGCATTCCTCGCCGTATTCCTTATCGCATTGCTGCCGGAGACCGTATAATCTGCAATTTTTAAATAATTTCTTATAAATACAACCAAATTATAACAACCACAATAACAATAATAATAATAAAACCCACGTAGCACAATGCTGTTTGCTCTCGCTATCAAACAGTAGAATGTCGTCGCCTTCTGCACAACATTCCGTAAACGACAACACCGCCGATCCTTTTAAAATATTCTCATCAATTAGCTTATGAAGCATCCTTTGGGCATCCTGCAATCACAATAACACAAATAATAACAACAACAAAATACCAATAATCACAACAGAACGATAAATATACCCAAAACACCTCGAAACACACCTCGAAAAGTTTCTTCGCCTCGTGTCCCACATCCTTATCGTCGAATATCCTCGGATATCCCCTGTTCGGATACTTCCCTCTCAGCTGCCAAACGTCGAATAACGGTTTCCAGTCGATGTACTCCACCAAAATGTTCAAATCGAACTCGTTGAACGCTCGAGAGCCCAGGAACTTCGGCGCAACTGTACTCATTACTATCATTATTATCATAATATTATCACTCTCATCACAAATATAACCAAAAAAACAAGGCCCTACCTGGTGTATAGCAGCTGAAATCCACCTTCGCCACCCTTTTTCTGGCCTCATCCAATTTTATGAAACGTCTCTCCTTTAACGACTCGTAGTGCTCTTGTCTCACCTCCTCGTAATCTTCTGCGATATCCGCCAGGAACTCTTCACGTGTTTTCGCGTCAAGCAATGAGGAACACTGCAATGAACTTTTTTTTAAAAATATGGCTAAAATTTTTAAATAAACCAAACAAAATGAAAAACAAATAAATAACAACAAGAAATCCTACCACGACAACGCTTTTCGATGCGTCTAGACAGTGCACCACCGGGCCACTGCGATACTTTTTCCAAATTTTAACTGCTGTATGCGTTTTTGACGTTGTCGCACCACCTGTCATCAATAATTTCATTAATATAAAAACATTAATATTAATAATATACGATCATCATAACTGTAATAACAACAATCACAATAATAATAATAACAATAATACTAAATGAAAATGACAACAAACCTATCAACAGGGGTATCGTCAGACCCTGCCGTTGCATCTCTTGTGCCACATGAACCATTTCATCCAGCGAAGGTGTTATCAGCCCCGACAGCCCAATAAAATCTGCAGTTTAATTATCATTATTATTACCACCACCATCATAATCATCATTACTACTCAATAATTGATGAATCCAACTCACCAGCCTTATTGTCGATCGCTGTCTGAATAATCTTCTCACACGGGGTCATCACCCCGAGGTCTATCACTCTGAAATTATTGCATCCCAGCACCACCGCTACGATATTCTTACCGATATCGTGCACATCCCCCTTCACCGTTGCGATCACCATCGTCCCTTGATATGCGCTCTGAATTATATCATTCCTATCAAAATTTTAATAATTCTAACAATAATAATAATAATAATAAAAATAACACTATCACTGTCATGTAACAATCCAAAATAATAATAAATCAAAACCCACATTCGGGTCATCGTCACAAATATTATTCTTCCTGAGGTTCTCCTCCCGTTCCTTGTCCATAAAAGGTATCAGGTGAGCCACTGCCTTCTTCATTACACGTGCCGATTTAATTACCTTCACATTTAAGATAATTACAGGTACAATTAAGATAATTACAGGTACAATTAAGACACATCACACCAACAGTCCTATTCATATATGAGGTGGCAATTGCGATCGCGCGCGAACAAACTTCGTCCGCGATACTGTAGATGAGTCTCGACTGGAATGCGGGCGGCGGGAAAATTTTGAATTTCAAATTTCAAATTTCAGTCGAAGCCAAATTGCCACAACAACAACGATCACAATAACAACAATAAATAATAAAATAATAATAATAAAAAATCTAAAAATTATATATATCATAGTGCTGACGAGCTGAGCTGTAAAAACGAACCTGAGGTAAGAACATTTTGCCCGAGCCAAATAAGTCACCCACCACACTCATTCCGGCCATCAGAGGTTGCTCAATGATATTCAACGGCTTCGGATATTTCTCCGTGTTCAGCCGAGCCTCTTCCGTATCTTCCACTACGTACGTATCGATTCCCTTTAATAACAATAATAATAATAATAAATAATAATAAAAATTGTAAAAATTATATATATCATAGTGCTGACGAGCAACATAACAATAAATGAATAAATAAATAACACACCTTAACCAATGCGTATTCGAGTCTCTTCTCAACAGTTTCCTTGCGCCATGCATCGCATTCCAAATTTTCTTTTTTGTCCGGATTGCTCAACGTTTGCGCCAATTTCAGCATCTTTTCCGTGGCTTGCGGGTCTCTATTCCACAATAAATCCTTCAAAAATATTCATCATAACAATAAAATTTTAAAAATATCCACAAAAATTCCAAAAAACCACCACCCACCTCACAAATTTTCAACAACTCCTCAGGTATCAAGCTGTATAGCGGCAGCGCTCCAGCGTTCACGATGCCCATATCGAGTCCACTCTTAATTGCATGATACAAAAACACTGAATGCAGCGACTCTCGAATCAGCTCCATGCCTCGAAATGAAAAAGATAGGTTTGAAACACCGCCCGACACGTGACATCCGGCTAGTTTCTTCTGCAATTTCAGTTTTTGCATTTCTTATACATTATATTTACAATTACTACTGTTCAGTTACCATTTCAAAATATGGTTTTTGAAAAAAAAAAACGAATCTGGAGGATAGGGGATTCGAACCCCCGACTTCTCGCATGCAAAGCGAGCGCTCTACCCCTGAGCTAAACCCCCTCCGCTCACAACTAACTTGAATCTTCGTTCGGCAGTACTAACAAATAACAGTAATAAGTAATACTACTTCATTACTTCAATAACGAAAACAGTAACAGTAATAACAGTTACCTTAATAAGTTTCGTTGCCTCAATAAAGTTAATTCCGTAGTCAGCATGCTCTTCCATTCCAGTGGCAATCGTCAAAATGTTCGGATCGAAAATTATGTCTGTGGGATCGAATTTGACTTTTTCCACCAAAATTTTGTACGACCGCTCGCATATTTCAAATTTTCGTTGTACCTCTGTGGCCTTTAATTGTAAATATTAACAACAATAATAATAATAAATAATAATAAATAATAATAAATGTTGACCTGTCCCAGCTCATCGAATGCCATCACGACCACCGCAGCGCCGTAGCGTCGAATCAGATTCGCCTTCTTAACAAACGCCTCTTCACCCTCTTTCAACGATATCGAATTCACAATACATTTGCCTTGACACGACTCCAAGCCCGCCACTATAACGTCAAAATTCGACGAGTCAATGCATAGCGGAACCTGAAATCAAATTTTTTTTTGAATTTCAGGTTCTTCACAAAATAATAATAGCAATAACAACTAACCCTAGCCACATCAGGTTCTGAGGCTATCAAGCGAACAAACTTCGACATACAATGCACCCCATCTAGCAAGCCATCGTCCACGTTTATGTCCAGCACCTGCGCTCCATTCTCCACCTGCTTACGCGCTATTTCGATACCTCTCTGAATATTCCTTCATAATTACCTGCGTTACCTGGATTACCTGCATTCAGGTAATTACCTGCACTGTCACCATTTTAAAAATCAAAAAAAGAACTAAACTAGAGGATGGGGGATCCGAACCCCCGACTTCTCGCACGCAAAGCGAGCGCTCTACCTCTGAGCTAACCCCCTCCTATCCGAAAGCACCCAAATCTCCGACAATATTAATAAATCACAATAATAACAATAACAAAATAACACCAAAACAACGACCACCACCCACCTCAAAATCATTCTGCTTTATCAAATTGCAGAATCGTCTCGAGCCGGCCACGTTACACCGCTCACCGATATTCACAAAATTTGTGTTCTCATCCACTCGGAACGCTTCCAGTCCACACAATAGTAAATTTTTATTATTATTATTAATGCCGTTCGTCAACGGTCTTCGAATCGTCTTCAATCGTTTCACCGCGTTCGCTATTTCACGTATGTGATCCGGCGTCGTGCCACAACACCCGCCCACTATATTTACCTGAATTACCCTAATAATTACCTGAATTACCAAATACCTAATTATTACCTAATTACTTGAATTTACCTGAATAATAAATAACAATAAACAATAACAAAAGTAGTACCAAGCCATCTTTCGCGAACGATAACAGATCCTTGGCCAGGTCCTCAGGTCTCTCATCGTACCCTCCCAACGCGTTCGGAAGACCTTTCATCAAATATCAATTATCAGTCATTAATTAATTAATTAATTACTCCATTACTAAAACAATATTAAACACAATAATAATATATAATAATAAACAATAAACAATCAAAAATAAAAACTACCCGCATTCGGATAACATATCACCCACGCCGTTGTATTTCTCGCAATATCCTCAATAAACGGTCTCATCTCCTTAGCGCCCAACGCGCAATTCAGACCCACCGCCATGGCATTCCCTTGCTTTGTGCTGATCAGGAAGGACTCTCCGGTCTGTCCGGAAAGTGTCCTGCCG
Source organism: Anisakis pegreffii (assembly GCA_035041965.1). Classification (NCBI taxonomy): domain Eukaryota; kingdom Metazoa; phylum Nematoda; class Chromadorea; order Rhabditida; family Anisakidae; genus Anisakis; species Anisakis pegreffii. The sequence continues at coordinate 22,944 of JAPYMA010001021.1, forward strand.
GACAGGTCAACTATCGTTCCGGACAGGAACACCGGAATCTATAACAATAACAATAATAAATAATAAAAATAACAATAAATAATAATAAATAAACAATAATAATAAATAATATTAACCTCCTCCACATTCTCATCTTCAAACAGCTGTCTAATCGCAAACAACGCCGCTTTAGCATTCGCCGTATCAAACACAGTCTCCACCAGCAGTATATCCGCACCTCCCTTTATCAGACTCCGTGCCTGTTGAGAGTAGGCACTAACGAGCTCTTGGAATGCTGCAGAATATTTATAATTAATTAATTAATAATAATAAATAACAGCTAATTAATTAATTAATTAATTAACTCACTGATATTCCTGAAATCAGGCTGCTCCACTGACGGCGATATTGATAACGTCTTATTCGTTGGTCCCATTGCTCCGCATACAAATTTCCGATTTCCTTTAATAAATAATAATAATAATAATAATAATAATAAAAATAATAAATAATAATAAAAATAATAACAAAATAAAAATAAATTTAAAAAATACCCGTTGCCTTCTGCACGTCATCAGCCGCTTTACGTGCGATTCTCGCAGACTCGACGTTGATTTGATCCACCAAATGCTCACATGCGTAATCGTGTTGGGCGATCGTCGTCCCGCTTTAAATATTATTATAAATAATAATAAATAATAACAAATAATAATAATAAATAACAATAAATAATAAAAACAACTACAACATAACACTAAAACCTGAATGTATTCGTCTCAATGAAGTCCGCACCAGCTTCCAGGTACAACTTATGAATCTTATAAATTATTTCCGGTCTCGTCAACGACAGCAAATCGTTATTGCCTTTTAGTGGCTTTGGGTGATCCTTCAAATAATTATTTAATAATAATAATAACAATAATAATAATAATAATAACTATGACAAAATCAAACCCAACCTTAAGAACGTCCCCTCTAAAATCGTCCTCACCCAAATGCTCTCTCTGTATCATCGTACCCATCGCCCCGTCGATCACCATAATCCTCTCGCTGAGTATATTCCGCAGCTCATCGAATATCCCCTCATTTCGTTTCATTCTCAACAATTCCCTTCGCTATCGGCTGAAATACCACACAAAACCGGTTAATCCTTTCAGTTTTACCTTAATTTCAAATACTGAAGCAAAAAATAATCTCTCAAAAACTTCAGCTCCAGCTCGGAACCGAACCCGCAACTCTCAGTGTATATGTCCGCACAATGCGCCACTGCTCCACCGAACACCCAATCTAGCCAGCTCATAAAACCAACTTCCTTACTCTATTCTATCTCGCTGATATTTCGCATTCCCTTCAAACCGGTTCTGATATGAACACGATAATTAATAGAACCATATGATAATTAAATAACAACAATTACAATGAAATAATAATAATAATAATGAAATCGCAAGAATACACTAACAATAGTAACAATACTAAAACAACAACAGATGAAAGACAGGTAAATGATATCGAAGGAATGCCATCGGAAACATATCTGAACATATAAACAAGATCTAAGAGGATTAAAAAGGTTGCAGATTATCTCGTCAATGACTCTGCTAAAATAACTCCACTCCGTTTTAGCAAACCTGAGGGTGGATGCCCTTAGCCCATCTATAACCTCATCCATCCAAAAGCAACTATAGATCTCGACAAAGCCTTATACCTACTAGATCCTAACTCTAAGCCTAAATATAATCCCAAAATCTCAAGCCTAGTTCCTCAAAATTAAGCGCCTCGGCCGACCCCAACCTTAAGCTAAATTGCATCCAATTCAACCACATATAAATGCCACATATGAATAAAGCATACAAAATGTTTCGGCTGTGTCTCTTCACTCTATTGAATCTAACCGATGTGAATGAACACTCTATCAAAATCACTGATCACATGCAAACACTCACAAATGATAATATAATCACCACCAATATAATAACTAAAAGCAAAGCAAAGCAAATACCTTTCCAAGAGCAACACGTTTCGTTTCATTTGATTTGCCTTCCTTCCCACTTCCAATCGCGTCCATGCAATTTTCATGTGCCATCCATCATCCATCATCGAACACCAGCCGGCCGAGAGAGAGACATGAAAAAGCAAACAGCAAACATGAAACATGTTTGCATTTTCATGTCTCTCTCTCGGCCGGCTGGCTGGCTCATCGATTACACTCGTCCGTCTGATCACCCTTCGATCTGATCATTCCACTGATCATTCTGATCACACACCAATCGTCTGTCTGTCTCATCGATACCGTTGATGTCACATCGCCAGATCACATGTCCATGCCTTAAACACACTGTTGAATTGTTTTTATCACTGAATTGCGCATACAAATTTCTATCCATCCATCTATCTATCTATCTACCTACCTAGAGCAATTGCCATTCGCAGAATTCCGTACAGAGCAGGCAGGTGTTTGATGGGTGTAGAGAGCAGCCACGTTTTGAAAACGAACCAAGCATGCATTCAGCATTCATTATGTCCACGAAAATGTTCATACGTGGACATAATGAATGCTGAATGCATGCTTGGTTCGTTCATAATAACCATCATTACACTACACAATTCCACGCAATACCACGTCACATCACCACACCATTCTAACGAACACACCGCATCGTACACCACTCTAATCCAACAATGAATCAGAAAACAAAACAACGCAATGTGAATTACGAAGCAATAGCAGTAAGTAAACTAACAATACATCAATATAATATCACCCTAAACTAGTGATATCAATAAAATAATAATAACGACACGAATTGTGATAATTATATCACAATTAATCACAGAAATAATAATATCTCAATAAATCAATCAAACCAATAATGTAAATCGAACTAAAGCGATCCTATCTAAATATTGCCTTACAATAAGGAAATACGTGTCCAAAATCGCGCAAAATCACCTGAAATCACCCCAAAACACCGTTTTCAGCCACAAAAAACCCCCCACCCTCCCGAACCACACCGAACACCAAATGAAAATAACACAACTGATAAACTGCCAACCAACCCGCCCGCGAACTCAACTGCCAAGTGGCGCGTTCGCAGTCGTGGCAGGACCCCAGTTTGAATTCAAATTCAAACTCATCATCATTTTCTTGCAGCTTCAAACATTCCCACAATCCCAAATCTTCAGTGTCAAATTCCGTCGCTGATCCTGCCTTATCAATCCTAATCTCTGGTGCTTGAATCCTTGATCTCTTGAATCTTCAATGCCTTCAGTGCTAGATCCTGACCTTTGACCTTTTCTATCTTACGCGACTATTCTCGAATTTCCCTTAAAAACAGGATCGTTTCATTCCGAACCGAGTTCAAAATTCAAATTTCCAAATTTCTCCGCAGAATTTTTTCCACATAGAATTTCCAGATTCCCAAAAAAATTTCCAAATTTTCCAAATTTTTCAAATTCAGAACGGAATTTCCAAAGCATACTCCAAGTTCCATGCAGGTGTGCGTGAGTGAATTAGTAGGTGAGTTAGTTGATGTTAGTTGTTAGTGTTAATATTAATGTATTTGTGCTTGATAATTGATACAATTAATTAGTAATTAATTAATTTATTTAATTCATGCACATAACATAACAACAAATAATCACTTTTTTAATCCATAATAATAATACTGGTCACTAAAATCCAATCGGCTCACTGCTCCATGGTGAAGTTAGAGCATATTGCAGCCAGTTTCCAGGAATCGCCATCCTTCTTCCAGATTGCCAGGTAACTGCAGATTAATTTCATTATTTCAGTCGAGCAATTAATTAACTAATTAATTAATTAATTCAGTCCCTACCTTCCCTTCTTTTCACCGTCTTTCTGGACCACAAAATGTCCTCGATCGGCTGCAAAATCGCCGGAGACCTTCAAATTTTAAAGTCATAATGATTTATATTTTATAATTTTATAATAATATTTAAAGAATTAAATAAAAGAGTCACACCTTAACGTCGTCAACTGTCACCTTCGATTCAGCCTTATTATACTCCTGAACGACGGGATTCTTAACCACTTCGAGGGACTCTTAAAAGTATTTTTATTATTATTATTGTTATTATTATTGATTTTATTATTATTATTACTATTATTACTATTACTATTACTATGTTATTACTATTAACGGATTAAATGATACCTTTGGCACTAAACGACGCCTTCAGTGGAGTCATGAAATAGCAGTCCTCAGTGCAGTGTTTCAGAGCCTCCTCGTATTTGCCGGCCTTCCTCAACGCACTCAGCTCATCGTGTAACTTTTGAATCTCAGCGATACCTTTCATAATTAATATCATATAATATCACTCTAATATCTTAATTAATACTTAAATTAATTAATACTCAATTAATTAATAATCATAATAATAACAAATTGCCACTTAATAACTTAATCAACAATTAATTAATGCAGCAGCAACAACAATTAAATACGAAAACACTCACTCATATTGGACGATTCCTACAAATTGACTATATGCAAAGCAAACCAACTGCACCTCCAAAACACTGATAATAGGGATGGTGGTGTGATACCATCGCTTATATACACATCTACTCTGATTCATCGTGTCTCTCATATAAAACAAATAACTCTAATAAAAATAATAGTAAATGTAAATAATAAGTAAAGTAAGTCATAAAGTAATAAAAATAAAATGTAAGATAATAATAATAATAATAACAATATAAATACATAAATAACTGCTGCTGCAGCTATATACCTAAAAGCAGAAAACAGATAAGAGTGTACTCGATAAGACTACAAATGTCTATCGTTTGATTGACACTGCAAATGACGTGATAAAAATATCGTAATCAATTGATTGATAGCTCTAATCAAATGCTAATAAAAAGTGATCATATGTTCCAGCGATCAATTTTTACAGATCATAAAAATTTTTTAAGAAAAATATTATTAAAAATAAATCATATTTCATAAAAATTCATAAAAATTCTTAAATATATCAATCATCGATGTAAAAATATGAAAAATATAAAAATCATTCCTCTAATATTCTGCAAAAGTCTTCAAAACGAACCAAAGCAACTGATAACAATTCCACTCAAATTGCAATGCAAACACTCCTCTATGGCCTGATAAATTACTGTTTTATCAACAATATCATTATAATAGTAATATAATCACAATATTAGTTACAATAATAATAATAATATCAATAATAATAATAATTATTATTATTATTATTATGAATACGAGTGAATTATAACGACTGACTGCAATGATAACGATACAATTGATGATAAAACTGTACAAAAGTCAGCACATTCTACAAAATCGTCGTAAATAAACGGCAGTTAGGGCAGTTTGATAACGGAGAGAATAGCATTATTGATTGATTAGAAATCGATTGATTGATTACAAATTATATCAAATCGATTCACTGATTATAAATAATTCACTTCGATTCCATTTCAAAAAAGATAAAATACAAATAAAAATACAAAATTTTCAACCCGCTCACAACAAAATACATCCCATTTCATCAAATTAACAATAATAATAATAAATAATAATAATAATAATAATAATAATAATAATAAAAACAATAAGAGTATTCGTATCGATATAATTATAACGAAATGACCAAATGCACCTTCGAAATGACCAATGACCAATATTATAACGAAATGACCAAATGCACCTTCGAAATGACCAATGACCAATATCATAACGAAATGACCAGTCAGTCGTCGTATTAAAATCATTTAAAATCATAAGTGAATTAAGGCGTTTAAAATGTTCTCACAATTTAAATTACCGATTCAATTTTTTAAATTAATTATTAATAAAAGTAATATTAATAGAAATACAACAGCAAACGGACAAAAAGAGACGCAATGGAGAACACAATAAAAACACGTGGATTAGAATGAGAATGACACCGATTTTGCTCATACCACATCATTATAATGAAACAAACAAAGAAGACTTGATCTGCGTGCCTGGATTGATCGCAGAATATCGATTGATCAACTGATCAACACTGATCACTGATCAATAATGATGGCAAAACGCTTTCGCTTAGACGACTCGTTGTTGTTGCTGTTGTGTTGAAGCATTCGAACACGACGATGAAGACGAGGCATTATTCGACTGGATCCTAATCAGAGCCTCCAGCGGGTCGAACTGCTGGATACTGCCGTTGCTTGTATTACTCGAGTAGTTACTACTTCTGCTATCTTGCTGATCAATCGATTCCTTGATCGATAATCGCTTCAAGACCTCCTCGGCTGCCTCACCCTCCAGCCATGGCCACTGTTCACACACCAAATCCGTCGGGTCCTCAAATGAGCCACACCGTCCCAAGACTTTAACACCTGCAAAATAATCGTTAGAAACATGAAAATCGCTATGAAATTATAAAAATTTCATAAAAATATGGAATATTCATCGAATTTAAGATAAAAATTTGAAAATTGAGACCTTCTTTGGCCACTTTGACCATATACGGGATGATCATATGATTCCACAGCTTAATAAACCACTCCCGTGACTGCTCCAAATCCAGTGGACACTGCAGAAACAGACGTGGACCAATGGTGACATCTCGTGAATTCGACTTTTCGATGAACTGCAATCAGAAATCAGTTATTGATTGATCGATGAGACTGATCCATATCGATTGATTGAAAACGATCACAACAGCGATCAAGAAATGAACTGACCGCATTGACTGATGCCAATACATTGGGCAGGAACTCGATAACACGGTAGATATCCTCCTCAGCATGATCGCCGTCATGGAATTCACCCTCTAAGGATACGCCTACGCAAAAAGCAGCCCATATAGCCCCGTATCGAATCCACATTGTTGGGTAAAAGGAACATCCGAAAGTTGTGATGCATCTAAATAAGTATATCGATCATTAGAAACTAAAATACCCAACAAAAGCTACCCAGCGGGTAATCCACCACAACATTTACCTGCATTTCGGGTAACTGCGATGCCCTGTTGACCGTACATATGACGTAAGGTCCTTGTTTTGCGGGTGTATCCACTGAACTGAACGAGGCGCTTAGTAGGGCGATGCGATGGCGTTGAATGTTATCGATGAGTATGACGTTCGGTTTGGGGCATCGTAATAACGATTCCAGCTGCTTTTGCACCTGATATTATCCACATTACTATTATTATTCAGTTCAGGTATGATAACCTGGTACAATCCAGGTATTACTCCAGATATTACCTGGATTACCTTGAGTACCAGGTAATCCAGGTAATTTCCCATCCCCTATCGCATTTCAAAGCCAATTCTGACCTGTGCCATGTTCCTATCGGGTTCCTCATCACCAATCTTGATCTCCACAACACACTCTTGAGCAGCCACACTCGTTCCTGCAGTCGTCTCAATTCCACTGTTGCAGCCATCTTTCACGGAACAAATTTTCAAACTGATATATTTGGCTAGCTGACGTGCCAGATTCGATTTGCCGATACCAGTGGCACCAAACAGTATCAGACGTCGATGCTCCAGGAGAATATTAAGGAGTTGTTCAAGGACCACTCTCGGGAATAGACAATCCAATATGAGACCGTCTAGACATCGTTGTGCCACACCTTAAACAACAATCTGATCAAAAAGTGATCAGCAATCACATATCGATCAATCAGTTGATCAATCACTCGACAACGTCTAGCACAGAGAGCTCCGTCGAACCACTAAATAACCAACCACTCATCACGCGAACACAACCAACAATGACTGCTCGGTGACACTGTCACCTTTTATAGGGCCAAGCCGTAGAGAGACGACAGAGAAAAAAAGATCTGATTTTTGCCGCGCTTGCGCGCGCGCTCAAATTGATCAAGGTCGATCAAATCAAAAACATCGATAATTTGATGATCAGCAATCATTTATCAATCGATCAATCAATAAACCAGCATCCAAATCCGGACCTCTCAAAAAGATCCTCAGCTGTGTATTACGCCCAATTGCATCTATCGGTTTCGGTGCAGGTGCTGATGCGGTCTCAATATCGCGTATGAAATCACCGAATTCATAGCCAATTATTGCCTGATCACTCTCCAAGCCTAACACTCCATTTGGATCGACACGTTGAATATAATGCTGCAATAAACTCAATATAACGCTGCAATATACTCCATATCATGCTGCAATATACTCAATATAGTGCTGCAATATATCCACTACAATAATAAAAATAATAATAATAATAAATAACCTTAAATAAATGGCGAATGGACGCGTCCAGCTGCATCCACGTGGTGTTTTGGCTCGGCAAGGGGATTGACCCAATAGATATTTCATTCGCGCATCTACCCGTTCGCTGCATCACACCACTCAATTCCACACTCACACTCACCCGCACGCAACTCGTCGTCGGTACTGCCGAATGGGCAGTAGCAGTAAGAGGCTCATTGGGTGGAGGCACCTCATAGACCGGATCTTCGGGATCGGTCACGGCCGATAGAGACTGCTGTGAGCTCGTACGGCTATCGGTACGTACACGACGTTCGAGCATCACGAAGTTTTGCTTCAGTAGCTTATTCTCATTCTGCAAAGAACGACAATAATAATAATCATCGAAATAAACAAGTAAACAAATAAGTAATTAAGTAAACGAACCTTCAATCTGTTAATCATCTCCCTGAGGATGTCCACCTCACGTGCCTTATCCAGTGCGTCCAGTCTAACGTCCGTTAACGCGGAATCTTTATCCTCCAGCTGCTTCTTCAACTCGACCAATTGAGGTGTTGAATCCAGCTCAGTCAACCTTAAATCTCGCCCATCACAATTTATTCCAAAAATGGGTCATTTTTCCAAAAATTCAATTCAGAAGAAGCAACCGCTCACCACCAATGCAGAATCAATACAATGACTAGAACTGACCGATTGCTGCTTCCATTCGTTGCACTAGGGTTCTGTTTCGATGCTGATCCGTTGTGTATCACCCCTAGGCTTTGCGAGTCGGCGCTATCCGATGCTGCTGAGCCCAAGCCATGGCCTTGGCCACTCTTCCCACTCTTCTTAGCACCACCCTTCGTGAACGCTTTCGATAGAGAACTACGAATCTGAAACAATTTCCTTTCCTTATTCAGTTTTTTGGCAATTCTTCCCAGCACAATCACCGTTTGGCAAACTGACCGCCACCATCACCATAATGAATAACTATCACAAAGTGCTCCAATACAATAACACAAGCTACCACCATCACAAGAATAATAATAATATTTAGATTAGAAATATGTGTATCACAAAACAATAAGTGCATCCATTAACATATCAACGATACATATTCAATCATAAGCATTCTATAATATAATATACCTGTACGTCTACATTCGTGGCCTGTATTCGAAAATAAAGACACAATAAATATGGGTGATTGATCCATATCGATCAGATAAGAAAGTTATTTCAAGAAATCAAACTCATTTGATTGCCGAAAAAAAGCAAAAATAGAGCTGCAACAGAATGCGGTGAGCAAATTTGAATAATTCACTCAAAATATCAATCAATATTCACTATCACGCACCCAACTCCGTTTCTGCTGCTTGCCGAAACTATTCAGACTGGATTTATCGGTTTTACTGCCCTTACTCGATGAACTCATCGACGAACGATGACTCGTCAAACTCTCCAGTGATGGATGCCTGAGCAGCTCACCTGCGCCATCTACCTGAAATATTGGAACAACAATTACTTACTTTTTAACTTAGTCAGTAATAATATGACAGAATCTGAACTGGGGAGCGGGGGGGGAATTATAATACAATAATACGATATTGACCGTTTGCTGAGGTGTAGAGCATTTTCGATGCTGGGCACAGTCCGAAGTTTGGCCACCACCCACTTGAAGGGAGCAGCTGCTGCGGGTGCTGCAAGACTCACTCCAGCCGCCGTAATGCTCATCACACGTAGATCATCGATTTCCGATCGTAGCTTTACCACTTCTTCTTTCTAAATCAATCAATCGATCAATCGATATTGATCAGTCAATATGATCTGATCACGATCATTCAGCTCACCTTGAACTGCGATTTATTCTGCAGATTCTCCACATGCTTGGCCATCTGATGCAGCTTATTATCGAACAACTGAATCAAATGATTGTAGCCATCGTGTTTCGCGGTGAGCTTCGATATTGTCTGCCTGTAGGATTCCATCTCACGATTCAACTTCCTGATCTCGGCCTCATAACGCTCTTCCATCTGAACCGATCAATCAATCAATAACCAATAATCAGTGATCAATCAATCAATCAGTCAATGCTGATCATAATGAAACCATCAATTCACTTCCGTTAACAACATTTCTGATCTAAAATGATTTAAGTTCACGTACAGTCGAATAGACTGATCCAGACGACGAAGCCAAAGATAACTGTGATCCACTGTTCAAATCGGCCGTCGACGAGCCATTTGGCGAGGTCTTCGATGTAGTCGCTGCCGAAATATAGCCGGATTCCGCGTATCTGGACTGCTTCATTTGGACGGATGAAGCGGCTGATCCGCCTGATGCAGCTGAATATCTGAGACCGTCATCCGAAAGTTTATGTAGCTGTAGGTTGTTTGCGTCGCGATGCGATGGAGACGATGCGATCACTTGATAGTTGGCGTAGATTTGGGGTGAGGCATGAGGGTGAGGGTGTTGAGGGTGTGGGTGGTGGTTGTGATTATGGTTGTAGGGGTAAGGGTAGGGGTCGTGGGGTAGTGGTGGCGACGGACCATTCGCACCCGGGCCTGGACACGGCGGTGGCTTACGATGCGATACGATGTGATGATAGGATGACTGTGAGCTGTTGTTGTTGTTACCTGAACAACGAGAAGTTGATCACCGAACTGATTGATCATTCACACGGATCGAGCAGATTGATCAGTATATCGATAGAGATCAGCTCAGATCAATCGATCAATATAACTCAATAGCAGATCAAATATGAAATTTAGGTGGCAAGCTTCAATCAAAATAAAAGAAAGAACGCAAGCGATAGATTCATTACTACCATGCAACAACTCATTTTGACACACTCACTCCAAAATAAACTTCTCCAAACATCAGAAAATGACGTCATCATCTCGGAAGGTGATGACGTCACTCTGCACTCGAATGATGACGTCACACTCCAAAAATATGACATTTGAAAAATGACGTCATTTGTGAAAAAGCTACTGCAAGATGTGTGCAACAAAATGATTTAAAACAAGCATCACACAAAAAATGACCCATCGATGACGCGTGCGTGCGGTCGTCGAGCGTAGGCGGCGCGTCAGCTGCGACACTGAGTGGCATCCTCCGGAAGAGTATCTTCGAGGCACTGGACGATCGGCCATATTTACCGAGTGGTTTCGTCGTTCCGTTCGGGACCCATTCGTCGGATACGGTATTATTGTTGGACGTCTGCCAACATGTCGACGACGATGCATTTGTATCCGCAACGCCTAAACGTGACTTGGCCCGTGGCAATACGGCTGTGCTGCGACAATTACCGGACGCGACACGCAACGCAGCACGTGGCGATGACGTCACTTTCGACTTTGAGAAATCCTCTTGCGTGCGAAGAGCCACGGATAAGATGGCGTCCGCAGTGGATGGCATCAGCACCATCGAGCGTGACATACCGGCGGCCGATAGAGAAGCACATCGAGTGGCTTAAATAAGAAATCAGAAACAAGCAGTCTGGGTGAGAGTGTACAGGAAAAGAAGAGAGCACAGATATAAAAAATTAAAGCCTGAAACATTCAACTACTCTGCAAAAAACTACTCTTCTACAGCTACGCAAACCAGAAAATAATGAAAAAAAAACTAAAATGAAAAATGCAGAAAGTTCACGCAAGTGAAACAGTGAAATCATAACGTGACAGCAGGAGATTAAAGGTTAAATGAATGTGATTGAGGGATAGATAGTGTGAGAAAAACGGAGAGCACAGAGATAGAAATCATGGACAGAGAACTATCCAAATATCGGTGAATTAAAACACACTACGAAAGCAATTTGAACGTTGCACTCCATCTATCGCAGCACTCTATCTAATAAGCAAAAAGCCAGCCCAGCTGCTGCAGCTACATATCATCACCAATCTAGTCACCACCACATATCAACTGCATAAAGCGAAAAAAAGCCAAATTAAGCAGCGCAATTTCATATAAAATACTTCATATTATATAAATAATAATAATAATAAATAATATTATATAAATAATAATAATAATAAATATAATACCAATACAATAACTACCCTCTAAACCTCCCACAACACCCAAAATAACACCTGCTCATTAACATATCAATCAAACCAGTAATGACTACACTCCATTTCCCCTATAATCCTCATAAAATTCTGCTTTTTTTAAAAAATTTTTCTCAATACACTCAAAAAACTCACTTAAATATTTCAGAGTATAATTAAGTATAATTAAAACTCATTAATTAATAACAATAATTAATCACCAGTAATACTGTGTCTATTCTGAGTACCCAGTTGATCCTGTGGATAGCCAGGAGGGATATGTCTCGGACTGACCATAGCCAGCGTCGCTGCAGACGTCTGCTGCTGTCCCAGGGCGGTCAACCTGAATTTAAAATTTAACATAGAATATTTTTTATAGATAATATATAATAATAAATATGATAATAATAATAATAAATAATAATAATAAATAGATTAATGTTACGTACCTGTATGGATTATCCTCAATTGGTGATCTGTAGTACCCCATTAGATGCGCCTTCCGGTCCAGCGAGTGATATCCAGTCGACATTGCGTTGAAGCCTGTAATCAATTTGATCAATCAATACTTCAGTTCAATCAGTCAATTCCGATCAATCTGATCAATCAATACGTTGATCAGTCACCTACCCGGTCCAGCTTGGCATTCCGTGTCGTGTTTTTGCGGAGCTTGATTAAGCGGCGGTTGAGGTGGCTGAATGAGTCTCAACGAGGAGCGTTGCACCCCATTCCTTACGCATAACGTTTCCCCGTCATCGCTTAGCGTTAACTGAGGTACTGGACCACTATTATTATTGTTAATATGACTGCTACTCGGTGTGGTTGCGATCGTATGATAGAGTGGACGTCCTTGCAGACGCATCCCCTGAAATTATACATTAATATTATCTTAAATCTCGTTAAATCTCATTATATCCCCGTATATCTGCTTATATCACCTCATATATAAGCCTCAGACTACCCTATTACCAACAGAACAGAAACAGATCAACAGCGATAACATGAAAATGTGATCATACATACGTAAATCAATCTTGATCAGTTTGATCAATCGATTTTGATCAGTTCGATCAATCGATTTTGATCAGTTCGATCAGTCAATACATATTCCATCACTGTTTTGAAAACAAAAAACTTCCGTCGCTGACCGGAATTGAACCCGTCCACCTACCAACTGAACGGCTGGCGTGTTCCCTCTGCGCTATGCTCGACTCCGTCTGTTGCAGCCCTCTTACAATACACTATCCAACAACAAAACAATGCAGCTATATAACAATACAACATACAAAACACACACATACATACATACATACATATCCGCAATATAATCGCGATTAGACTGAAAATTTTTCAAGTAAATAAATAAACGACTCAGCCAGTATCAACCAATTTAACAACAGCAAACTGCCTAAATCCTAAATGTCACATAAAACTGAGTCAAATCGAGAGGAAATCAAGAAATCTCAAATCTCAAGTCAAAAGACAACTCAAAACCTCCTTCTATTGCCTCCTCCTCTGTCCTTCTACTCACATCCTAGACGAATAATAACGATATTAATAGCATGCAGCTGTTTCATATAACAATAATAATACTATCATCTACATATACAACGACTCGACTCGACTCGCTCATGCATCTGCTCTTACGATTGGAACATGCCTAACGCAATCACTACAACATACATCAATGACGGCTATGTGATATTTAGCTGCAATATACGACATTAATATGATACTATTGAGCTACAATACTCGATCAACTTCTAGTACAAAACAACAACAACAACGAAAACAATACACAATTATGTGATTACGATGATCATGAAGTGATCAAAATGATCAGAAAGTGATCAAAATGATCAGAACATGATCAACACAAACCAATAAAAGACATGATACAATGAACCGTATAAAATGTCCACTTAACAACGATACGCTATGTCTGTCTGTCCAGATTGACCAGCAGCAGCATTACCACCTCTATTGCAGCACTATATTCGCATCATTTGCCACAAATCAAGCTACTACTATCAAGGACAACATCAAACAACCACATGGTGCATGTGCATATGCATGTGTTGCAGCTATATACCACCGCCCTCTCTAAAAGCTCACTGCCCTCTCTCTAATTCTCAAATCTCAAATAAACACCCCAAACTCTAGACTCACCACAAAAAACACACAATAATCCCTCCTCACTTAATCCAGCTAAAGTAATCAATTCACAGCTCATCGTGTGAACTATGTATATACTCATATGCTACTCCTACCCTTAAGTTCAGTCCCATTAAAGTAATCCTTTCTATAAACAATCAGCGACATATACACACATCCATATATGATATAACTGCATCAGCAATATAAATAAATGCAGTAATTTGAGACGGATATACGATATCCACCCATCTATATCCATCCATCCATCTGATCTGAGAGTACATCATGACTAAGCTCTACTGCCAAATCCCCAATGAACACTCCCAATCTATCAATCCAAATTTAGAAACTTCCTTTAAAACTTCAGAAATCAGTTCGATTAACTGACTGGACGGATTATCCGAATCGGATATCCGAATTTATCTCTGTTAAAGAGATTAGACGATTAGACTGAAGTTCTGGGAAAGGGCAACGGATTAAGATAAATTATTCACGATCAGATACAAATCACATCCTAATCGCATAACTACACCGTTCAATCTTCTCACACCAGCAGTAGCTACCTACCAACCACCATATAACCATACTTCAATCAATCAATAAAGATCAACACCCCAGTCAGATCAGCTCAGATCAGATCAAAGTGAACAAACAGATCAGACAGATCAAATGTCAATCAACTGTCAATAGGCCATTACATAATGACAAAACCCCTTCAGATTCAAAAAGTTATGCGATAACAATAGACATCAAACGATAGTAATGACCAATCAATCATTCAAAACAATTGAATTTGCTAACAACCTCAAGAGTAACAATACATAATAACAATAATACATAACAACAATATATAATAACAATATATAATAACAATATATAACAATAATACTAATAACGAACCTGCTGTGTACTACTACAAGCCAGTCCCCTCTGACTCGTTCGGCATTTCTGCAGCAGCTCATCGATAGTCTCCTGTTCGTGCAGTCGTCTCTCCTGCAGACGTAACGCACTCGCGGAATGCGTTACATTCGCCGATGCGGATCGTTTCGGGTAGAGCGCTGCAGAATGCGGAACCGATGCCACCGCTCGACGTCCTCCTTGCTGCTGCTGGCCTGGTTGTTGACATCCGTATAGAGCGGTTGCAGTTGCAGTCGACGCCATTGTTGGGTGATCCGATAGAGAGCTGCAACACAATTGATCAGTGATCAATACGATGATGATCAATTGATTGTGATTTTGATCATTTTGATCACTTCCGATCAATCAATAGTTTGATCAATTCCTGTCACAGCTACCTACCTTCCGGTCAGATCGTCCGTTGAAATGTCGTCAAAATTCTCCGAGATGCCACTAGATACTGACGAGCTGTCCTCGAAACTGAAACAGCATCATATTAATGATAATAATAAATAATAGTAATAAATAATAATGACAGCAATAATAATAACAGTAATAATAACAATAATAATAAAAGTCCAAGTAAGCGCATCTTGCAGCTATCTACCCATCCATCCACCCTCCTCAGTCTATTCAGAATAGCCTCCAGCAGTTATTGACGGCTGCATCAGAACACTCTACCTACCTACCTCTCTATCTAACAGCTCAATATCGATCCAAACACATCAGCATTTCATGACAATTTATATTATCTACACAGCCATATATTCCAATAGCACTAAGTTATACCTATTGCAGCTTCATATTTATCATTCTAATACAGCTACCTATTCATATATCTATACACCCATCGAGTTTCGGTTAAAGCTGAACTAACAATCCACTCTCGCAGCACTATATCCAACCCGCAGCCCTATATCCAACCCGACCCGTACCAACAAGCCGAACACAGCTAACAAGCAGAACACCACTCTAAAATGCTCCCAACCAAGCACTCAGTCAAGGCTAAGCCTCATATAAATCTCTTAAATTCTAATTTGTAATATGCCAAAGCCATCTCATCCCACCCGTCCGCCCATTCATTTAGATTTTTATCATTTTGCAGCACTATAATATTCCACTCAACTCAATTTAATTCAGTTTCACTATTGAACAAGACAGCCATCGAGAGCGAGACTGACAGATATATAGCTGCAATACATCACAAATCTCGAAATCCTTATCAATAAACACATCTTCAATGTCACATCCAACCGCAATCCTTATCTAATCCACAGCCCAAATCTCCAGATCAGTTACATTATTCTCGCAGCACTATATCCAAAACTCGAACACCCGTTCTTTAATAGCATTACATAACAGCAAATTAATCTTTTCTCAAACACCACCGCTATATAGCTGCAACACAAAAGCGAACAAATTACGACAGCACTAAATCATCAATTCATCATTTGACAATTTCAGATCTTGTCCTTCATTTATCACTCCTCATGAACGCAATATCTTTCTTGCTTGATCTAATATGAAGAGCAGAGAAACAGAGAAAAATGTTGGCATAACGAGAACTTAAGAGAGATGTGAGGATCAGAGAAAAAAACAAACCGACTAGAACAATACATTCAACATCAATCATTTAACCATAATGTCACACACTAACTAACAATTAGTATGAATTAGTCATTGCCTCTGGGGGAGAGTCACTGACACGACGAGAAATTGGTGAAGATAACGTATTTGAGGAGATTCAGACGTTGTGATAGAGCGCTAGAGAGTATGGATTTGGTAGAGAGAGCCAGAGGGAGGGTGGTGACCAAATGACTCATCATCAAAAATTAATCGTCCCCATGGTCAGTCATGCTCAAAACTGTTTGCTTCTCTCGCGCACTCTCCATATCATACACTCTTTCCCGTCGTCTTTCTTTCTCTTCCCCTCCCAGCGTTTCCTCAGTTTCCACACTGTCTCCGTCGTCGTCCCTAATGACAGACTTGCTGTAGCTAATTACTTGCAACGAACGAAAAATACTACAGCAAAACGAGAGGTGCAGAGAAAGATAATGAATTAATTAAACGCGCTTGTTTCCACCGATTCAAATGACCATCAAACGCCAGAGATAAAAAGTCATGCGCAGAGAGCACTAGCAGACACAAAAACAAACGTTTAGAGAGCACGCGCCATAGAAGCAGACAGTGAGCAAAGACAATGACAAAATGACCACCAGAGATGAAAATTTCCGAAAAGATCATCAAATTGCGCACAGCGCCATGGAGTGTGCCAGACTGAATAAGATAAAGCCCCAGAAGTCTCTAACTTCAAATCTGACAATAAATAATGAAAGACCAATAACATTCATCAATATTGAGTGACTAAATATGCAAATTTCACGCTATTCAATTCTTACAGCCCAATATCCAACCCCATTGACTCATTCCCGCAGCTCTATATCTATCTATCAATCCAACCAACCCATCAAATCCAAATCTCGAATCACCACCCCCCCCCCCTTAATCCAATTCAAACTCAAATATCTCACATCTAATCCTCCGTCCCAAATCGTTTTCCCCCTCTAAAAATTCAAATATCTCAGATCCAATTTGTACCCCATCACGTTATCCTTCTAAAGAGCGCTGCACCACTTAATTAGCGCTGCTGCATCTGCTGCAGCTAAATATCATACCATCTCATACATTTCAAAATTCGAAACAATACAAAAAACGTCGCATCTCGTTACCACTTCAAATCTTACAGCCCAATATCCAAGACCATTTTCATTTAACTCCAATTTACGACTGCATTTGCACATTGGATTTGTAAAATACACAACAACATAGAAACAATAATAACAATAATATACAATAAATAATAATAACAGCAATAATAAATAATAAATATCCAACCTATCATTATAATCGTGCTGTTGTCTATGCCTCAACATTCCGTCCCGTACCGCCGCCTCAATGCCCTCACGGAATCGAGCCTGCATCTTTCGTGCGTAACTACTTAGGCCTCCTTCACTCGTGTATCCGCATCTCACTAAAGTAATTAACTAATTATCTTAACTAGATAACCTCACTAATTATCTTTGATCAACAGGTAATTAAGCTGTAATTATCTCAATATCTGAACATTAGATTATACGGAACGATAGATAACAATCTATTCACCCAATACCATCCACCCGCATCCCCTCCTAAACCTTAACAAATGATCAATACTGATCACGATCACATTTCCAATCAATCAATAACCAATAATCGACACCATAACGAACCCGGTACTGAAATATCATTAGCATTCGCAGTTGCAGGTGTAGCAGCACTATTATGAGCCCCACCAGCGCTCATTAGCATCGAATCGCCCTCAGAGAGATAACCACCGCCCTCGGCCCGATTCACGACGATGTGTCTACTCGAAATACCCCCCGTTCCACCACCAGCAGCAGTAGCAGTACTACTGCAACATGCCGATGAGACTGAATGCAGTGATTCCTCACTTGTTGAACTATCTGGTAGAGTGTAACGATTTGTATCAAATTGAGTCGAATGACCACTTGCTAAAATATCACATCTTACGCAAAAATATTACAAAACAGTCACAAATGTAAAGACATTTTCAAAAGATTACTAAAAAGTCACAAATTCTTAAGCAAATTGCAACCTCGCTGCCTATACCTACTATCCAATCGATTCATAAATTAAAAAATACTACAATAATATACGTCGACAACTCCAATCAATGCAGAATACACCAATAAAAATGGAACGATAGATCGATAATCATAAACATACTACTATACAGTGGTGGTATATAAACATACATACTACACAATTGGAACGATACACATTTCAAAACCATCATCAAAAACGGCGCAACACCAAATAAACACCAAACACGAGAGCGATCCAAGCAACCGACCGCTCAACACCACCGAATTAAATCAAAATGAACACTCAACGAGACACACCCTTAATATAGTTGCAAACTCGCGCCAAAAACAGAAAAAAAGAGACAAAAAAATGATAGAACACGGCAGAATACGTCAGCATTTGATCTATAAATAATCGATTTTGATCACTGTTTTGATCATTTTGATCACTTTCAGTGATCAAATTGGCGCGTTTAAAAAGTGAACTAAAATAATTTTTCATATAATTTTCAATATGATAATAATATATATTATAAAGAATTGACCCCGTCTTCTGCAATTACCTATTATTATCTACTGGATTCAATCTAACTACCTCAATACCTCAAGCAGATGTCTTTCTCATGACCATTTTTCAAATAATTACGGCAAAAAGTAGTCAAAGAGACAGCCAAAGCAGAAAAAAATGGCAGCAGCTCAAAAAAACACTCAAAACTCATTATAAACCTCATATGAATCACTCTCTCAAACACAAAAAATGGTCCTGCCACGAAATAACACATAAATACTATATAATAATATAAAAAGTACATACATAACTAGTATATAATAGCAATCACAAATAATATTTTTATAGAATAATAACAGCTACACAACAAAAAAAAGACATTATTATGTAATATACAGCTGCAATTTGAGACGAATATAAAGCTGCAATAAATCAGCAATGACCTTTCGCAACGAAAACAAAACAAACAAACACAACGACTATTGCAGCACAAAAGCGAACGAACAACTATTGGCCTCGTTAATTAATGGACATCACAACATAACAAAAGGATTACGCAACGCAACAAGATTGGCTAATTGACTAGTGATGAGATGGTCCTGCCACGAAATTAGTGGTAATGGTCCTGCCACGAAATTGGTGGTAATGGTCCTACCACGAAACACGACGTCGTAATAGAACTCGTTAAACAATATCACAAAATACAAGCAAAAAACAACACAATACAATACATTAACATATACGATGAGCTAAACAGGCAATATATAGCTGCAATATTCTATAACTGATCCAGAAACAGCTCTATATCGCATCCACAAAAACTAAATTTAGGACCTAGCCGAGTCGAAGCTACCTCCCAGTCAATGCAAGGATAAGGATAAAGATAAGGATTAAGGACTAAAATCCGCTTTTTGCAGCTCAAAACCGTCATTACAGCAGCACAATATCAACAACAGCACAACAACAACAACACAGTGAATAGTGTTCCGATGCCGTGCCCTTCCTGCCTGTTACAGCTTCATAATTTAATAATTGCAACCATTTAGCTGCAGCAGCCTCTTAATATTAATCGAATCGAATAACTGTTGCAGCCATATATCCACCGCAGCTATATATCTAATCCAATAAACTTAATCTAATCGAATCCCATAAACAATTCAGCCTAATAACTCAGCTCTTAATTAACACCTGTTCTGCTCTCTTATAACAATAACAATAAACAACAATAACGAAAATACACATAAAAACTGTGGAAACGTTGAGAGAGGCAGAGAACAAAACAAGAGACGCGCACGAAATAGTTCGTCAAATTAGGAGAGTGCGAGAAAAAACAAAACAAAAGACAACACAGCCCAATACAAATGAATTTTATTTATTCACTTCCCAACAAACAACAGAAAAAAGCCATAACTTACACGGGTAGTTTCCCTGGGATGGTTTACCCGCATGGGTAAGTAGCATCGATGGATGTTGCTGTTGCTGTAGGTGAGCGGGTACGTTTACGGGTACGGGTACTTGCCCGGGTGGGTAAACTCGCCCGTCACGAACCACCTCTGAGTAGGGTGGTGGTACAGGTACCCGTCGCATCACGATCGGTTCCATCGGTCGAATTCTGCCCAAATCACCCGATTCCTCGGGCATCGCCGTCTTCATAAGGAGCATCGATCCTCCCGATAGATCCTTGGTCACAACTCCGCAATTCGAATCGAACGTTGTCTCCAGTCTACTGCTGGTTCGGGTAGGAGGCACTGGTGGTCTAAAAATTACCCGTGGATTAGGTAATTTTTGCACTCAATCACCCCTAGGCTAGGTAATTCTTGTAATTACCTGAACTACTGGTGGTCTAAAAATTACCCGTGTCTTAGGTAACCTGTAGTCTTACCCGCATCTAAAAACTAAAAATTGAAAATAACTCAAATATCCAAATCTTCACATACACACATCCCATAACAACACCCATTTCGACCTCTACTATATACACTTACACTTTATTACTATTATTACTATTATTTTACTATTATTACTATTACTATTATTACTATTACTATTATTACTATTACTATTATACATCCACACAGTCACTACTTCAATGAAGGCCTTGCTTAATTGCGCGCGAAATCGCACCTAAATAAAAACCAAACGACTCGTCTCAGCACAATACCCATAAACTTCCATCCGAACGCACTTAAAACCATACGAATCACCTCAATTTCTTCTATTTTCTCACCATTCATAATAATAATAATAATAATATATAATAATATATACAATATTCACAATATTCAACAATATAATAATACACATAATAATAATATATAACCAACCCAACCAAAATCACCCCGAAAATGGTACAATTTCAGCGCTCAATTACCCGAATTCCAGGGAACCTGTTAGCCCTTATTATTATTATTATTATTATTACTATTATTAATTAATTAATTAATTAATATGATGACTTACGATGCTTTTTTGAGTTTAATATTATTATTGATAGTGTTTAATGAGACTGGCTGCTGCTGCTGTTGTTTCGCCTCTTTGCAAGGATTGTAGATGACACTGATATTGTCTGAGTCACGACTTTCGGATGTGGTGGAGGCATCGCTTTGACTGCCACCATCTTTATATATTATTATTTATTATTATTATATTATTTATTATTATTATTTATTTATTATTATTATTGCACAAGGACAACGAGAACCCGACCTGTGCTCTGGACACTTGGTGCCCGCAGTGTCCTATGGCTCATCATAGGACTAACGACGCCGATAGTTGGACTCTGATTTTGCGCTGCAACAGAACCACCGCCACACGGGGTGTTTTTGATGAGGACTGCTGCTGTTGTTGACGGTGGTGTTGTGGTTGTGGTCACGATCACTGACGGGGAGTTGCTGACTGGGGAAGAAGAGGTGGTCTCGACTGGAAAAGATATAGAGCTGCAAGTTGAGGTAGGTGGCGTGGGTGGCGGCGGCGGCGGCGCGAAATTCAAATTCGAATTCGACGTTGTTGCAGCCGAATAGCCACTCGTTGCAGCCGCCACACCACCACTACCATCTACATCCACCGCGTCCACCTTCTTGTTTCGGGTGGTCCTGCACGGAATTTTTTCCGAGCCGGCTTGCTCCCCTTGGATTACTGTAGTTGTTGCAACAACACCGACACCACCATCATCATATTCATCATACTCACACTCATCGTCACCACTAAATAACTTCTCATCACTCAGAGAATTTTGCTCATTCGCTCTTTTTGCATCGGTGGTGAGCGGTTGCTTCCGGTTTTGCTCTGCCAACTCCAGCTCCACGCCACGCTCCGCATCCAAACTTCCCACCACCATTGCTTGATTTTCGCCAACACTCTTCAATTTCTTGCCTTCGTCGAAAACCACAGCCTTGCTCTCAGATGAGCTGCTGCTCTTTAGGCGATTATGACTAGGAATATCGCCATTCGTGTCAGAATACCGAGTAGAGTTGGGTGGTGGAACAGCGATTCTCGATACAGCAACCCGTGGCGCTGAGATACCTTTCACAGCTAAGACTGGCTTCGTTTCCTGCAAAAATTTTATCATATCAGCACCTAAAAAACTCCCATATAACAGGGTAACACACCTAATGAAACAGTGATTTGAATAAATATTCTGAATTCGTGATAAAGTCACAAACGCAATCCTAAAATGATGAACTAAACCACTCAGCGCCAAAAAATCGCTGCAAGAGCAGCTCATCTAACAATTGCAGCTTTCTATCTAACTAACGTACAGCTCTATATCCACATTTTTGTGAATATAACATGACATGATATAATAATTCACCAAATGAAAGTGAAGCAATACAATAAACTAATTACAACAACAATAGCATTACATAGCTGCAATAGAAACGTACTATATAGCTGCAATAGAAATATTACATAGTAAAACAACAATACAATACACATGTATTCTGTAAAATTCTATTTATCTATTAAAACGATTTTCGTGTCGGGACCAGATCACTAATGCAGCTCTCTACCGCAGCTCAATAATATCTCACCTGCGGACTTGAGGGCTGCTGCTGTACCACCAGCTGTGGCTGTGAGGCACCGATAGGTGACGGTCTTGGCCCAACCGGTAGCCCTGATCCCACCGTCTTTTTTTCCGCCTCAATTCCGACCGAATCAGTCGATCTCAACTCCTGCCTTGCCACTGTCTTCAAGGCTGACGTCCCGATTCGTCGCCCTGTCAAATGACCTCCTTGATCTTGACCTTGACCTCGAGCTTGATCTTGACCTCTGACTCCGACCCCACCACCATTGAGCGATGAATTTTTCGAAGAAGCAGCCGAAATGAGACTCATCGAAGACGACGATTCGGTGGAGGAGACTGGAGAGCAGCTGCCGAAGCCAGCCGCCGAATATGCTGAGTAGTCCAAACCTTCGCAGTCCTCTTCGCTACTCCTTGAATTCCTCCTGAAAATTTGATCAATTCCTTAAGATTTTCCCAAATTTCTCGGGCAATGAAATGTTGTTTCCCGGGCAACTGATACACAGGGAAAATACACTAATACACTGCGAACATTGGGTGGCTGCTTTTCCCGGGCAACCACTTTCATTGCCCGAAAAATTTCTGCCTCATACCTAATACAGCTCTATATAAAACATTACTCCTATTCCTATTCGAAATCAATAAAAATTCTCTACTTCAAAGAACCCGAATTTCTTGCCTATGTCTCTCACTCTCCTATAAAACTCTCGCCTTACTCAAAACCACATACTGATTTCAATAATACCAACAAATAACAATAATAATAATAAATAATAAACACAATACAATAATAATAAATAATAAACACAATAACAACATAACAAATAACAATACTAATGAACCGAATCACCCATCTCAACACCACCTTCACAAATTCCTCCACTCAGTTGCACACTAACAACCATCCCGTCCCGTCCCGTCCCACCCCATTCCATCTATTGCAGCACTATACCCATATATTACAAAACTTACTCAGCAGTCAGCAGCACTGCACTCTGTCACTTCAAAGACGACGACGTTAATAAATCAACCAATTTATTCATTTATTATAAAATAAAACAAAAACCGGATTTTGCAGCTCTATTCCGAACGTTTCGTTGCGTTTACTTTTATTACTTATGATATTTATTACTGTTGTTATTTCTATTATTATGGCAGTATTACGTAATACTGTCATTGGCTTAGTCATATAGCGCAACTCGGGTCGTAGATATATCTGTGTATGTATATATACACGTTTGGTATCATACATACCCTTCCAGGCAAGTTCAATCCCCTTCGCGTCAATAATTTTTGTCAAAATTCGATATTTTGTCAAAATTTGTCAAAATATTTGTCTCATGAAAAATCGATTGCTTGCCTTTTCTCTCGTGATGAGCGAACTGTATGCGGTGGTTTTAACGTGGTTGGTTTCGATAGGGGCTGGCGATGTTGTTGGTGGTGATTTAGCGCTGCAGCAGCAGCACTGGATATCTGCTGGTGGTGATTTTGGGCTGCACAATTCGGATTAACGTTTCTTGAAGCGCGTTTCTGCTGCTGCTGCTGGAGTTGGTGTGATGCCAATGCGGTAGTAGTGCTGGAACAGGCTGCTGCAGAAGAGGTGGCTGTGGCTGAGGTTGAGGTTGAGGCTACGGTGGCTGAGGTTGGAGTCGAGGTTTGGTCTCGAGGCGATGACGACCGATGAACAACGCCGAGCCCTGTTGAGGCGGCTGCTCCTGTTACATCGCAACTGGATGCTGCTGTTGCAGCACTCTTCTTGAGTCCTAACTGGAAATTCAACTCGATTCGATTCAATACAAATAGAAACCTCAAATCCAACTGAAAACATACTCAATTGAAAACTCAAAACATTATGACAAATTATGGCAAAACATTATGACAAAACATTATGGCAAGAACATTACGACAAGCATTATGGCAATCCAACTGAAAGCACACTCAACAGCTATGGTAAAAGTTGTCCTTCAAATTTTTAAAAAAGTTTCATCCCTTCTAACTTCTCTAACTCTAATATACATCACCCATCCTCATATATCCATCCATATCCCCACATCCCAATCCCCAACCACACAACCAACCACCAGATTATCACTCCAACAATCTCCCCAAGACTATTCCCAAAGGGCTATCACTTACTTACATCACTTACTTACTTCAGCAATCAATATATTTAAATATTATTCTAAACTCAATTCCCCACATCCATTATTTTAGACTTACACATAAATATACACACATTATTACTATTAAAAGTATCCAGTATTTGAAAAAGTAGGCAAAAGTAACTTAATTATAAAGTTACCCGTTAACACATCGATGATTATATTCATTATTATGACAATTATTATTCATTAGAGTAACAGTAATGATAATAGTAACAAGAATAATAGTAAGATTACTCTTACTTTATATTACTTCTTATTACTTTATAGTTAAAATTACAGCTTTTTACCCTTTGGCCTGGTTCCTGAACCGTGAAACGCTTTCATTTCATTCATTATCCACCATATACTCACATATATATTATATAATCAATCAATGAAATTTAATTAAAAGCGAACAGCAAAACAGACAGATATTGTGCTGCAATATGCAATGCGCAGTGAAGATATTGCGCTGCATCATGCGTTCATTTACTCACCCATCGCAGCTATCTACCCATGCATATGATTCTATTCTATCTAATTTCATTTTGGGTCCCAAAGGGAATTTGGACGAAGCCTTTCACTTGATTACAAGGAGAGATAACAGAAAATTCTTTTTTGCGTCATTACCCTTCTATTAGATTAAATAAACGATTTAAAGCTGCAGAATAGTGATTTGAAGCTGCGGAATTCGGATTAATGTGTCTTGCAGCGATTACTTATTATCAAGTTCATATATTTAACATTATTTATTACTATTCATTATTTTTATTACTATTATTATTCACCTTATTCGATGAGGACGTTTGCGCGAGTTTGGCGGGTGCTTTTAGTCCGGAACTTTTTGGTCTTGCCAATCCGGAAGATTTGTTGGCACTATGCCCAGTTCCCGCCGGATTACCACCACCACTGTTGGCAAAGTGCCCATTCGTTGTAGGACGCTGCTGTTGTAATTGTTTTGATGCTGACGAAGCACCACTGGTCGTCGTTGCACCACTACTGCTACTCGTACCACTCTTCCCGTCCGGAGGTGGTATAGCTGCTCCTGCCGCGTTTAAGGCTCTCGACCGGTCCTGAAACGAAAACTTCGCTTCATTTCAAATTACTGTAGAGCTTGGCAATGACCCAATATTTTCGCGAATCTCCTCACCTTTTTTTCTTTAGTGCTACTGTTGTTGTTGAACAGTCTTATTTTGAGCATCTTTGATGATGGTTGTGAAGCTGCAGCAGCAGCAGTGGCACCAGTAGTTGATCGACTACTGCAGCTAACCAGCGACGGTATGGAGCTGCTATAGGTGGCCGACGAACTCGCTATTGAGCTGCTACGTGAAGAACATCGCGATATGGATGCGGACGATTGCGACGAACAGTTATTATTATTATTATTGTTTACCAAACTGCTGAAAAAATTTTTTCAAAATTCTCACATTCCATCAATCGATCAAACTACATTTTTTTTCAAATTTGAAATCACAGCTCTCTCTCTGCAAATTCAGCTGCAAAATTGATTTCACTACAGCAAACTACAACGTACAGACTACAAACACCACACCTCGAATTCAACTTAGTTGTGGTTGATGGACGTTGTAGTCTGGTGTTACTGCCGTTGCTATTTGTGGACAACGGCTGTCTTGAGGGGGCCGTTTGACCGTAATTATTATTGGCGGGTGCTTTCTGTCCGCTTGATTTCGAAGATGGAGCGATTATACGTTGGGGTGACGTTCGCAGACGCTCTAAAATCACACTGCTATGATAATAATAATAATATTAATAAATATGATAATAACAATACAATACTATAATAATACAATATAATAATAATATAAAAATAATAACACACTAATTAATCTCATTACAGAATCACTAATTAGACAAATCGTGCTATATAGCTGCATCAGCACAAGACAATACAACGCAATTAGTTTGTTGCAGCACTATAACATCATTCATTAATAAATACACACTTCAAAACGATGCTCCATAGATACATCGTTCCGTCGTTCTCTTACAGCACAAAATCTTGGCCGTGAATAAATATTCTACACACATTAACATACAATATAAACGAATCAATCAAAATTTGAACTCTAATTTTACAGCTCTATATCACTGAAATCAAAGTAGTAAAAGAATACTTTATGTGATCAAATCGATTGATCAAATTAATCGTGATTGATTGATCAAATTAATCAAAACTGATCAAACGTGATCAAATTAAAAGAATACTTTACATGACCAAATGAATAAAACAAGACAAAATTCAAGAACACAATATAAGCGAATGCCCTCCTCAATCTCAATCCAAAAACGACTTATAAAATGCTCATCCAACCACTCACCTCACCCCACCACCCTCCCCTACCCCACTCACCACCCATATCTACCACTCTCAAATCAAACCAATCAGACATAATCTCAAAGACAGATGTTCTCTATATCCAAATCAAATCAAATCACTTCAATCCTCCCACCCATCACCCAATGCCCAGTCACTCACTTCCTCTTCCTCATAAAAAACGCCCTCTCCTTTCAAATAACCAATACCATAAATCAGGAAAATACCTCACCTCAATGTCCTCATCAAATCATCAAATTCCCAGGTCAAATCTGCTTTAACAGCCCAATTACTGACCGATACCTAAATCTCAATCTAAATCTTAATCTCACTCCTCTAATCCACTGTAATACAATCTTACTTTATATCATCTAATGATAACTTTATACCACCTTCATACCTGTACTTTATACCTTACTTCATAGCATCTAATGATAACTTTATGCCATCTGATAATGATAATGATAAAAGTCATCCAATAACAGTAACAACAATAATAACAATGAACAAGAACGACCACATATAACAATCTCCTCTACTGCAGCTAAAAATCCAATTAAAACACTCATCTACTCTAATCCTAAGCTAAATTCCTCACTAAATACCCATCAAAATTTCCTCTAAAACAATTCTAATGCAGCTTCATATCACCATCAACTCATTCATCTAAAGTCATCTAAAGCAGCCAAATATTATCACTCCTCTCCTAGTCACTACACCCAAAAACGATCATTATAATTTTATAAAAGCATCACCCATCCATCCATCCATCTATCTTGCAGCTCAATATCTATCTATCCATCTTCACATCGCATGCACATACAACAACCACATAATAGTACCCATTAGTCATTACTAACTATTGCTCATCATGCAAATAAAACGCTATCCTCAACTTGTAGCATAGAGCAGGGCAGGCAGCTTCCTTCCTTCCTTGTTTCATGGCTTGCCTCCTCCTTTTATCTATCTTGCAGCTCAATATCCATCCATCCACTCAGCTTTTTACGTATCTTGCAGCTCAATATCCATGCATCCACATCCACATTCATCTACATATCTATTGAGATCATCAGCTTTCGTCCATCTATCCAAAGATGCCCTATTCGTGCCGAGACCCAATCCAATCCATTTTAACTTAACTCCTCTCTTAAATATCCCATAAAACAAACGAACGCCTTCTCCTCTTACTTATATATCCTCAAAAATATCTTCATTCCTCAGATATCCCATGCTAATCCTTATTTGTACTATTGATATATCCATCAACGAGATATAATATATCCACGTCAATATCCTACTATCCATCATCCATCTACACGCACTTGTTCCTAGTGAAAAAAACCTTAGTCCATATCTAACAGCTCTATATTTTTAGTAGCCCTCTTACGTTCTCTCCTATAAGGGAGAACTCAAAACTTGAAAGGTAGATTAGAGGTCTCGAACGGAAAATTTCATCGACAGAAATCAATAGCCTAACTACTTACTCAATCCAGAACCGAGGCTAAAGTCTCAACGACCACTTCACTAATCAAATTATTTAGCTGTATCTAATCCAATAAAAGGATTGTGCTCACCTCCTACAGCCCAATATCCAATCCAATTCAATCCAATAATAACAACTATATTATCCTCGAACTACCCTCCCCCTCCTTCCTTTAATTAATCTCGTAATATCCCCACAAATCTAATCACAGTCACAGTCACACATCTGCACTTCTAAATTCTTCTAAATTCTAAAATCCACAAATAACAGCTATAAATCCCGCAATATCCACTCACATCTACAAGACAATCTGTCATATTACAGCTATATATCATCCGTCTACATCTCCACATTCACATACCACAAACAAACTCATTACAAATCTCAAATACTTGTCTTAAATCATAACACACTCAGATACAACTGTTCATATTACATAATACATAACTCATTACATATTAAATACTAATATATTTAGCTGTTATAGCGTCTAATATTGAGCTGCAACTAAACTGGGATATCACTGTTTGACCACAACAAAAAATAATATTTAGCTGCTACAGTCTAAGCAACTGCCTAAAAGCTAATTTAATGCTAAAATAGTACAAATATCGCAAATTATGATGGGATATATAGCTGCAGCAGACATTTTATCTACATAAAAGAATGTTGATATAAAGCTGCAACAAGAATTCGGTGGTGATTAATTGCGAAACAGCACACTATATATGTATGTATCAAATAACGACGGAAGAACGCTACCATATATCGCAGCTATATATCATATAAATACCGCAGCACCATACTTTATAAACGCTCTATCAGATGTACTTACTTACCTCATCTTAAATATCCAAAGATATCTCAAAATATCCCAATTCCCTCTATCTTACATGCAATCAACCCATCTATCTTTATCTTCATCTACTATCTACCTTAATAATCCATCACGACAAGCAGCAATAAATCCTCCTATATCCCATATGATGTCTTCATTCAGATATTGAGCTGTAATCCCCGCTAAATAGCTGCTAATCATGCAGCTACATATCCCAAAAATGCGCGAAAACGTTGCGTTCTTCACTTACAATTAGCAAAAAATGCGCGAAATACTGCTGTTGCAGCTAGATATCAACGGAAAAGATGTCTAACTGGAAACATGCTGCAGCTTCATATCAACGGGCCAGATGTCGATGTCTACAATAGAAACAATTCTGTTGCAGCCTCATATCAACACTCAAATGCTCAAATGATGCAATGCAGCCATCTTAAGTACAACAACAACGCAATACAACACAATACACCAATAACAGCTCTATACCCATCATCCATTCTTCATCTAACACCATATATAAATGTCATATGCAAAGAGAAAGAGTACATATTCACTAGATATATTATATCTCATAAGAGCCCGATCCTATTCAGTCTCAATTAACACCACATCGGTTAGATAATCCAGTGAATTCAATGAGCCTTGATCACTCAAATGATCAGTCATTCAAGTGATCTGATCTGTCATAGACTCCAGCAAAGAGACTCACCACTGCTTACTCACTTAGCTGTCAAAATATCGCTTAGATATATCCATATCCGCATGGATATGCAAAGAGATCAAACCATAGATCTTGATTGGATTAACGCAGGCAGATAAAAGCGAATGCGGATATCTATTTCATTATCTGCCTGCTGCAGCTTCATATCATCGTCTCATGTCATCACTTGTCACATGACAAATGCAGATCGTGACAAATTGTATGTGACAAATTCTATAACAGCGCTATAATTTTATTCATTATTATTAAAGAGCCATTTCTAACACCACTACCTCTAGCATTAGACGTTGGTGCTTCCCTGGACGTTGTGTGTATCCTCGATGGGGCCAGCAGCTTTGAATGCGGCACACTCGTCTGATACGGGGTAGCCGGATGGTCCAACGCCACAGGACCTGCAAGCCGTGTCGATGACGAAGGGCACGGCAACCTGAAATTCAACATAATACATAAATATTTCACACTACGCGGTATAGTGCTGCGAGATTCTGTGAGTGCAGTAAGCGAACTGAATATCTGGCTGCAACACACGATTCTGGTCTCACACCGATGACCGATGTGACAGCTCTAAATTTCCGCTC
This sequence comes from Anisakis pegreffii, assembly GCA_035041965.1. Lineage (NCBI taxonomy): Eukaryota > Metazoa > Nematoda > Chromadorea > Rhabditida > Anisakidae > Anisakis > Anisakis pegreffii. Next base: position 54,498 of record JAPYMA010001021.1, read on the forward strand.
AGGACAAAGTGAATCTCTACTTCGATAGGGGCTAGGGAAGGGGGGGGTAATTTGATAAACTATTAAAAATTAACTGGAATTCCAAGCTCCCCCTAACCTTCAATTATATTCTGCCCTGTCCCAGCAAGCTATAATTATCTGCTTTGCATATCTCATTAAACAACAATCTATAACACTAAAAAGATGCCCTTTGTTATAAAATTGCTACAATTATTACCTCGCTCTCTCCTGCAGCCTTATATCCCAACCAGTCGCCTTAATGACAGCCCTATATCCACATTAATATTCCGGCATACCAATTGTCATACTCCATTCTACTCCACTGTCACATCGCCCAGTAACCCTCTCCCTCTGGCTCTCTAAGAGCGGCGGCATTTCCCTTTGATCTCTCTGCTATCAGCGGCATTTTCTCTTTGATCTATTACCCATCCACATAGGCCAAAAACTCATCATCGCATTGCATCGCATCTCCTCACACAAAAAATTCAAACATCAATTTACAACAAATTCGATTTGGCACCAATCCAGAATCGCTCCAGAATAATTAACATTCCTTGCAGCTAAATATCTAACCGCTCACTTCACATTCTCGCAGCACTATATCACTGTACAATGCATACAATAAATTTTTCTCGCAGCACTATATCACCACCGCAAAATAAATTCAAACCGAACACCACTGACAACTGATAACACAATTCCGATAATATGGCGGCTGTAATCATCACCACCACCACAAATTCCGTAACTATTACAGCTCTATAATCGCCCATATTACAGCTCTCTATCAACAATATTACAGCCCGTCTCATCTCACATTCAAATATTATTATCAAAAACGAGGCGTCCATCCGTATGGCGCCTTCAATCCTTCCTTGCGCATACCATTTATCATCATCACTGTTATTATTATTGTGTTACAACATTATAAGATTCACACCTTCCCATCATAAAAGTATATATATAATACTCCTAACTGCCCACATACTTACTTTATATCATCTTATTTACAAGTAATAATAATAAACAATAATAATAAATAATAATAATAATAATTACTTGCTACTCGGAGACATGACTGCCTTGTTAGCTGCACGCGATACGGACTGTTTTGCGGATGCTAAAAAATACTTTTATAACTCAATAGTAATAAACATAATAAACAGTAATAAATAATAATAAATAACAATAATATAATAATAATAAATAATACTACCCACCTCCCAGTGCTCTTGAAGACTGTTTAATCTGTTGTTTGAATGTCGACAGTGCGTATAGCAGCGATAGAACGGCTCCTAGCTGCCCATCTAGGATATCTATAATAATTATTATTATAATATATATTATATATATAAATATTATATATTATATATTATTATTATATATATAAATATAACACCATAGTAAATAACAATAAATAAATAATACTATCACCCACATCCCCATTCCCGAACAATACTATCAAACACCACTAAATCTAAAATAAATTCAATCACCTCACTACTTTTTTAAACTATTCAATTTCAAACACGAAACACATGTTGCAAATCGTAAATTTCGTTTTTTTTCTTGATATTGTGCTGCAGCAGACAAAACGTTTAGAATTCAAAAAATACAGCACAAAAACGCTTATAAAACTAAAATAACGACGATATTAATGATTATTATTATCATAACGACAATAATAAATAATAAAAACAATAACATAGTAATAAATAATAATGAAAATAATAATAATATTCATTCATCTTAAATAACTCCCAAATAATGTTAATCACTCAATGATACCAGATAATCCTCACTAATAAATTACTCCGAATCCTTAAAGTAATCCATCTTCTGCTGCAGCTATATATCGAACGTTTCAAACTCCATTATATAAAGAACTGCTTAACATTTTCAAAGAAGGGTCCCAGAGTGGTCGTGCCTCTTAATCCCCGTTCCCCAGAATCATGGAGAATGTCGATGAGGAGTCGCAGAGTGGTTCAACAGCACACGAGTGCCCTCTTAATCTCCCCGCCGTTCCCTCATATGTCATATGATATCCATTTGGCTTAACTTTTGACTTCAACCCTTCAAAATAATTAAATCACATAATCCCGAAACGAAAAGATACACGTCTCTTAAATAGTCACTACCAAATGTCTAAATCTCTAAATCTATTTCAAAACACTTTTAAAACCTCCTAACTCATGCCCACGATCAAGGCGAAGAGACTAGACTAGACCAGATTTCCAGGGGGGGGGAGACCAGACCAAACTCCTTTCAGAAGACACTATCATCTCAACCCCCATCCCAAAAAAAACCTCCACATGCTACCAGTCAGGTAAAAATCTTACCAACTGTACTTTATAGTTTACTCTCTCTTACTTATGTCCAGACTGATTACCACAAAAGTCAAGTCCAAGACATGCCTCCTCATGTAATAATGTACTGGTCATCATATCCATCACATAACTGACCACTGCCTCCCTCTACCCATCATATCATCATGACCGCTCTTAATTGATCACGCAATACTACTCAACACCGGAACTAAAGCATCTCAACACGCACCACTCCCTCATGAATATTGCAGCTATATATCCATCCATCCACCCACCCCGCTAACCATCTTGCTACAATAAACCACATGTGCGTGCCAATGATTTATGGATATATAGCTGCAACACAACGACCAGATACCATCACACCACATCAATTCATCTCTACAGACACGAAGACAAGTCAAGTCTCGCAATAAGGTATAAGGCATAATCCTAGGCCTAAGAAACCTGTACGAGGATATGATATCCATCGATATCCATCTAACCAAGTGAGATAGGCACTAACTGACAGCTCTATATTAAATATGCAGCTATATATCATCCAAACATGTAAAACACTCTCTTTATACTTATACTCATCATCCCACTCTTATGTAATAATCATCATTTTATGTCCTATCCTCATATCCGCACTTCATTAACACATCAACTGTTTACTTACTATTACTCACTATTACTTACACTTACTATTACTTACTATTTACTTACTTGTTATTATATCTATATATACAACACCACTTAAGTTATGTAATCAAGTCAATTACATATCCTTAAGATTACCATCTTCAAGCTTCTTCTCATATTATATGAGTAACCGAATAAACTGCATAAAAGAAACAATATAAACTAAGTTCCCGAGCTGTTGGGTAAGTGGGTGGGTAAGTCTCGAGGTTGACCCACTCTGCGACTCCGCGATGAATTTCAACAACACTGATAATAATAATACTCCATAATTTTCAATGAAAATCGAATATGAATCACACATGATCATCAATCCATCGTAATATTCAGATTCACAAACGAATACAAAAGAAGATACAAAAGATATACAGCTATCGCAGCTATATATCTAGACTCTGAATCATATCTTATCGCATCACATGTACACACAACTCATTCTATCCAACAAATTCCTGTCCAAAGCTCTATCTCGCAGCTTTATATCCACACTGACAGTCCCACTAATTACAAACACTAGCAGCAACCTAATGACTCATCATACAAGCAGTAAAAATAACTCAACACATCGCTCTTTCAACACACTTAGAAGCTTTTTCTGTTTAAGATGAACCAAATCAACTGAAATTTTTCATCTTTTTCCCAAATAAACTAAAAAAGTTCATACAAATTACGAAATTTAGCAGCTAAGCCAAAGAGATTACGAAACCTTAATGATATCAGTGAGTCAGCGTGAATGCTGACTGATATATAGCTGCAAGACGAAGACAACGGAAGCAAGAAGATATATGGCTAGCTGGCTGGCTGGCTGGCTGCAAAAAATATGTGGCGTGGCTGTGGCTAGGGCGGAAAGAGTGCTGCTGCAGCTGTAATATGGATAAAGATAAAAATTAGTGTTGCTCTTGAGGTCCTGAGACGATTTTTACCGTATGAATCAGATTGCACTAATCAAAAACAATAACAAACAAATCTTTCACTCTGTTCTACCAATTAAAGTATCCAATTACATGTAAATGACCGAATCCTATCTCAAAGTGCGCCAAAATTTACCGCGCTCACGCAATTCAGAGAAATCCTAAGAGACGGGGGTCAATCTGTCCTATGTCTGTTGAACGGGCCATACGGGGTCAATCTGGGGACTGATCGGTGTGGATCAATCACATGGGGTCGATTGATCCGTTGAGGGCAGATCGATCAGGTCAGACGGGTGCCAATCGGTCGTCTCCACTTGCAAAAAACATTCTTCTTCTTAATATTATTATGATTATCAATGATCTCTTAAGAGAGACTAAGCCAATGCCTCAGAATAATGCTCTCCATCCATTAAAATTCGCACTCTTCGAACACAATTACAACGAAGACGAACGCCATATTACAAAGAAATAAAGCACAAAAATTACACTCTCAAAAGACTACTGATTAACGAAGAGGGTGCCAGTGAAAAATACAAAATTCCGGCGGAAATACGACGAGGAAATGAGAGAGTGCCAGAGAGCAAAAGACAAGAGTGATTGATGTGATGATGAAATGATCAGATGAAAGCAGATGACAGCCGCCGTCACAAGCAAGGAATAAGGCTGCAAAATGCGATGTGATCGTTTCTTGCAGCTAAATAATTTATGTATTTGTTCGAGTCAATTGTGTTCTTTGAAAATCCCACTTCCTCCAAAAAAATTCTCCCTCATTAAGACTTAACAGAGACTACAGGAAAATGCGAGGGCGCCAGGCAATCAGAGCGAACTGAAAAGATCACAGGAACAAAAGAGAGCCTGAAAATGCCCAAGATAGAAACCAAGCCTAATAATTATCTGCTACCGATGACTCACCCTCATTATGAAACTCACACTCAACTCAAACACTTACAAAAAATCCCAAATCATTACCCATACTTTCAGCTATTGCGCTGCAATACAGCACCACTAGCTGCCTCCTTATAACTGCTATATGGCTGCAGCAGAATTCTCTCATCTCTTATCACACCACATATAACAGCTATAAATTATTCCATGCCATCGCTATCTATTTAATTTATATACACATACATACACAGATACATATATAAACATAAAGAAATATAAATAAAATTATATATAATCAATATTCAAACTATTCTATAAATTACATAATAATAATAATATTAATAATAATAACAATACTAAAATAAACACCACTACTATCAACTATCATTAATTCATCCCGTTATCTCAACTCAATTCAAATTGCAGCTCTATATCACGCAGTCTCAACTAACACCATACGAAGCACGTTCCATCTTGCAGCCCAATACCAATCGCACATTGCATAACTATTCAATAAGCATCATCACCACATCTATTCTATTATAGTTATCTCCTCATTCATCATATTTCATTACACTCACAAAAAATACATTCTTTCTCTTTTATCAATCAACCACTCCTCACTGTAAAGTTACAGCAGCTACATATCATCCCATCTTACATCTTACAGCCATATAGCACATATTTGAATTCTAAAATTCTCAAAATGTTACCTTATAATCGAATGGTATTATAGTAACTATTAATGATCAATAGTAACTGCCATAATAGTAGCTATTTGATTACTATTATTGGATTACTATTACTTGATTGTTATAACAATCAAGTAATAGTAATCCAATAATAGTAATCAAATAATAGTAACCAAATAATAATAATCATAGTCAAATAATAATAATCCAATAGTAATAGTAATAATCAAATAATAATATTAGTAATGATACTAGTTATAACTGTAATAATAGTAACAGTATCAATAGTAATAGTCAAGTAGTAATAAAGTAATCAAATGCACCAAGTAGTATCAATAAGCGCACCACATAAGCCGAACCACCACCACAATAAATTGATGATACTACTAACCAACTAAAAACCACATTCACACAGTAACACGACAACCACTAAACAACCAACCACTCAGGACGCGAACACAACCAACAATGACTGTCAACAATGACTATCACCTCTTATCAGCTGTCACCGAGAGTGGAGAGACGACAGAGAAAAAGATCTGATTTTTGCCGCGCGCGCGCTCAAATTGATCAAGATCGATCAAAAATATCGATAATACGATTTGAACTGATCTGAAGTGATCTGCCCAAACAGCGCTAAAATAATAAATACTGTCAATAATACTAATAATAATAATAACAAACAATAACACTGCGATCAATTCCTCTTATTGTTATCATCAATACCAACACCACAATTTAATAATCCCATCTCTCGCAGCACAAAACCACACAATAACAACAACAATGACAGCACAATATCACCACCAAACAACAGCCACAGCCACAATCTTACAGCTAAATTCCGCCAATCTTACAGCTAAATACCACCACTCAACTCAACAATATTACCCTTAAACTACTCTACTCTTTAAGTTTAACTCTTAACTATCTACTTACCTACACCAAGCAGGCAGTGCAACTAATCAGTTTAAAACTTATCCTAATCTTGCAGCTAAATATCATTCTCTTTCTAATATCCTTATCTCTCTCTTATATCCCCTCCTCCTATTAAACTGATATCCGCACTTCGCACTTAAATCCCTTCCGTCCTCTCCTTCAACTTATTCACCTAAGACATAACTAATTCGTTGCTTAATTAAATTACCTTATTACAGCACTATATCACTCACTAATATCCACCCGTTACACACATATCCGTTCCTCAAAATGATTCATCAACCAATTACAGCACAATATCTCACATCCCATCCAACCTTAATTAAATTCCACCATTCAAAACATTCTCTGACTCATCACACTCCATCGCATTCATCCTTATCCTCGATTGAATATCATCATAATTTTATAACAGCTCAATATCTAACCATGCCAATTTCCATGCAACCATCTTCTGAAATAACCCACAAACGTCCAGATCTTATAGAACACCTCAAAGTACCTTTTATGATGTGTAACCTTTGACCTTTCAAGTACAGATATGACCTTCGTTATGTTACTTAAACGTTTTGTTGTAATAATAATATAATAATAATAAAACTAATAATAATGATACTACTAATAATAATAACGAGAGCATGACTCTATCAATCGACTATCACTTGTCATTCTCAGTACTGCAATCCATCTCAATCAATCTAGCAATATACTGCCCTTATATACCTGTGACCTTTTAATTACCTATTACGTCCTTATTAATTAATTATATCAATGTTACCTACAATAATAACAACAATACGAAAAGCTACCAAAGGAATATATTAACAAACATCACATTATTGCTGCAGATAGATAGCTGCAATATAAGCTTATCTCACGGGAATAGCGCTGTAACTTACTTATTAACACTAAATCAAAACTATGCAAAATTAATAAATATACCAAAATATATAAATTAAATATACATATATATAATAAATATTATTAAAAATATATATATATATATAATTATTAATTATAATATCTAAATGACAAATACAGAGGGGTATATCAAGTGGTCTATTAATCAAACAACGCAACGCAACCAGCCCTAACCCTAACTTGACCAAAAAAGGACCTTGAACAGGGTTTTACTCCCTCCTCTTAAAGGGAAAGGACGATGCGACGGCGAGTGTCAACGCTAAACGAGGAGAGCATTGCAGAAAAAAACAAAACGAGAGACAGAGAGAGAACACCTCAAATTAAAATGACGTCATAATAATAATAATTCGATTCATCAGATCAACTAAAATTAGCTAAGCTCAATTTTTCATTAATTGTAAGATAACGACATTTGGGCAGAGACAGAGATAACAGGAAAAGAAAAAGAGAGAAAAACTCTGAAGAAAGATCACAAAAATGAAGAGAGATGCAGAGAGGGCCAGAGAAGCAGACAAAGAAGCGTGAGACAGAGAGAGAGGCAGATTCACTCATTAGATAAGAACACCCCAACCTTCAACACACTCATAAATAACTAAACATCTTAAGACAGCCGCTAAAATTTTCACAACATTTACGAACATAATCCCAATACAATTATCACGTTGTCATCAAAATACCTACCTACCTACCGTACCCCTATTATCCCCCCTCCCCTTCCCATAGGCAGAAAACTGTGAACTCCGCTATTCTACCCAAGCTGACGACCGGGGGGGGGGGTGTGAACCAGATAATCAACTACATATAAACTAAACACTATCATCTCATCCCACCTCTCCAATTCACTCACAAACGCCTAATAAATTTACCGCAAATCCCCTATAATAAACCCATCCTCATCAAAAGATTGCCGTCGATACAAATCCTCCTCACTAAACTCTTGCCTTCTAAGCGCGTAACCTTTTGACCTTCCCATTTCTTTGTTTCACCCACAAATGAATAATAATAATCTAAGATCACTTCTCAAATCAGATCAACTCAAATCAACTCAATCCCAAGTCCAAATCCCAAATCCAATCCCAAATAAATCAAAATAACCACCACAATCCACTGACCATCTCACTCAAATCCCTCTAATTAATCATTCCCCTAACCCCAAATCAGTCAAATCAAACTAAATAAATAAATCTCGATCCATCAAAATCCAAAATCCGCCAATATCCCTCTCAAAACAGGTGCTCTCATAACACCACCACCACCACCACCATAAATAACACCTCTCAATCCCAAATAACATCTCAAAAGACAACACAATCAGATTCATCACATCAGATATATATCACAATATTATTATTTATTATCATAAATAATAATAATAATAATTAAAACTAATCCAAATCCCACCTGACGGTGATATCTGCGTTACGTTCACTCCAATCGCGTCGAGAACCTTCAAACTCTCGCCAATTATTTCTATCTGCAACATAAATAAATACCTTCAATTCACCATCCACCTACCCAAATTTGATACCATCGATACTAATTACAACTCAATTACCCATATTAACAATAATAATAACAATAAATAATACACAATAAATAATAATAAATAACAATAATAATAATAAATAATACACAATAACAATAATAAATAATAATAAATACTGCAAAACGACCACTATAACACCTCCAGATGCCATGCCATCTCATTCCCCACACAACTAACCAGCTAACCCACTTAAGATGTAACATACAATTTTTTAAAACTCGTTTTTTCATTATGAATACGCCCAATTTACTCACTCTTACTATTACTATTACTACTATTACTATTATTACTGCTATTACTATTACTAATATCAAATACTAGTAATCATGATAGTAGTAAAAATAACACAACTTGCAACAAACCACATTCTCCTCACCCAAAACAACAACAACTCTTCAAAATAATACCCGTCCCCGCCTCAATTTGTCACAAATCCGATCTAAATCCCCTGGGTGGATCACATATATCCATCTATCTGCATGCATATCCAAATCCTATCCATCCAGAGATACCTAGCCCACCAATATCCAGTGTCTTGATCCTAGAGATCCCTCGGGTCCACTCAGATTTATCATAAATCTCACCAAATCCCACTTGTTTTGTTTATCTCCTCTACTCTTTTTTGTTCCCATATCCACCCCAATTTATCCTCATATCCACCCTAATCTAACCAAATATTGTATTATATGGATATAATTTGTAACAATAATAACAAAACACAATATTACAGCGCAATATCATCATTCCAATCGCAAATTATTACAGCGCATATAACAAAAAATTCGATTCATATGAAGATATTGCGCTGTAATTTGCTCACATGAAAAATGACGGAACACAAAAATATGTTCGATCAGATTGATCAAATTGATCAATGCAATGATCAAATTCGATCAGATTAAATAAACAAACGCGATATAAAGTGATCAACAACACAATAGCAACAATAACAATAACATAATAACAATACAGAATATATAGCTGTAATAAGTTAATTAATCATCACCAGATCTACCCATACATATATCCCTTTATCCACCCATATCCACCTATATCCCTTCATATATCCATCAATATCTTTATATAAATGAGACCAGCTGAGACCTCAACCGCACTCGTCAATATCAATAACAATAATACCAACATTGTTCTAGTCTCCTATATCAATACCCCCCTGTACCTATATCAACACCCCTTCATGAATACCCCTATAACAATACCTCCTATTGCACCCCCCAGTGATACACCCTATTCAATACCTCCTATATATCACCCTCTATCAATACCCTCCAAATACCCCTATTCAATACCCCCTCATACCCTAGCACTTCAACTAGAACCAACCCCATCCATCCACACCAGAGGTGTCTGTCTGTCAACAAATAACACTATCGATTCCCCAAAGCATTTTCCCTCCCTCCCTCCCTCCCTCCTCCATATCAAATTACATTCAATAACGTTTTAATTAATTATCTCCACCATTCATACCAACATCCATATCCATACCCATCGCCACACACTTATACTCATATTATACTTACACTTACTAATATTACTTCTTCATAACTTACAGCTCTATATCACCACTCGACAGCTTCATATCCACCCCCTACTGCAACCCAAAATCCCGTCTGCAGCTCTATATCTCACCCCTATTGCATCTTCTCTTCAAGATCCATTTTCACCCGCCCATATCCTTAATACAATATATCCTCAATTTCTAATCCATTTACATCCGTTACATATATCCAACTTATGCAGCCATATAATCAAAATGATACAGCCATATAGTCAAATATCAAATAATGAACAGAGACATGCGGATAAATGAACACAACTAGACAGGTTCGCTTTAGACAGGTAAATAGACAGGTAAGTAATAGACAGGTAAATAATAATAGACAGGTAAATAGACAGGTAAATAATAATACCCACCGAATCAGTCTTTCCCTCAGTTGCCTTCCGCAATTTTTCGGAGGCGTTCGGAACACAATCTCCCGCTGAAATTTATTACTTTATTACTAATTCGCTAACAATAATAATAAATAATACTCCTAAATAATAGTAAATAAATAAATATTATTTAAATCCCACCACGATTTGACCGATTTCACCTCATCTTCAATGCAAATCGACTACTCAACACGCAGCACAAAATCAAACTCGCCTAATGCAGCCCAAAACCCAAAATTTCAAGCATATAAATGCAAATGATCATACAAAACACAGCAAACGTTATAATCCGCGACAAATACAATACAATACCTTTTTTCACCTTCCCACAACAAACACTCTATAATACAAACAAAATATTCTATTATATAGCTGCAACAGCTAGCCGTATTTATAATAATAATAAATAATAATAAATATAATAAATAATAAAAAATATTCAATCGTATCTATCAATTTTTTCACCTTCATTCCAACAAATCTATACATTCACTATCTCACCAATTCTCTCACCGTCTAATTCTCTCATTTTCTAATGCAATACAGCCATATCTCTTCTGTTCTCTGCATCTCTGACCATTCATACAATACAATACAGTCGCTATTTTTAATTAATTTTTTACGGAATTTTCATTAAAAACGAAAAATTTCCATCAAAACAGACGATAATAAATAATAATAAATAACAATAAATAATAAATAATAATAAATAACAATAATAAATAAAATATATCTACTCATTCACTCAATTCAATGCAACTTCGTTCATTATCTCAAAAAACCAATCTGCTATATAGCTGCACCAACTATACAGCTGCATCACATACAACTGCCAACTTCACATCTCTTACAGCTTTATATTCCACCTCTTGCAGCCATATATACACACCTATGCCGTTTGAACATCGTCTTTTGTATTCAGAAACCGTAACTTAACCCAACCCAAACAACCAAAATCAAGTAAAATAAAAACGAATTCCATCTCAAAGCTGACTTGAATCATCAAATAATTTTCAACAAAAGTCACAAACGTTCCCTTTGTAACATTCACTCAACAATTTTATTTACTCTCACATCAGATATATTCTCTCAATTGTTTTCTATTCAACGCCAAATAATTCTATCCTTTTGATGTCTCAATCTTTATGTACTAGTCACAAACGATCCAACAAACAAAACGCTTCAAAAACATTTTTTGTTATATAGCTGTAATAGATACCAACATTCATCTCTCGCAGCTTTATATCTAAAACCGGAATACATCAGATCACATAACTGAACCATTTCATTCGAACAACTCAACAAAACCCTACAACTCTACTTACCACTTCTATACGTAATAAACGTGACAGTGTTGTGATGAAATGTCGTTTACAATGATGGAATATCGTTTGTGATGTAAATGCTCTGTGATGAAATGTCGTTTAGCAAAAAAACAATTGTGATGGAATGTCGTCGTCGTTGTCCTCATCATCACCAAATAGATGTCATTGACTCCACACAAAAAAGTAATTGAAATCCACTCGTCTCTTATTGAAAAATAGCAATGAATAACCAAATTCCGTTCAAGACCCAAATCACATTCCAGTCACACCATTTTCCAACCAATTACGACAATATACAAAATTCCAACACCAAACCCATTCATCTATCTATTATACGTTTCCATCCGTGACATTTCATTAAACTCAATAACAAATTTCTCAATAAAAAAAAACGCAAATTGAATCTCGATTGTACTGTAATCGACTAATCGATCAAATACTAATCACTGATATAATACTGATCCAATACTAATAATAAGTAATAATATATAATAATAATGAACAATAATAATAAATAAAAACAATCCCATCCCAAATCACCAACTTCAAACAACACCACACACTCCCGAACCCATCTACACCTAAACACCGCACCTAACCGAACCGACCAGTCACCAGCCATCACAACACCAACAATGAATGAATAACTACCACTCAACCCACTTTATACTGATCAGTGGTACCATTTTCGCGCCTTTTTTCGAAAAAAATGATCAAAATAATCACTGATCAGTACGATTTTCGCGCCTTTTATCGAAAAAATGATCAAAATAATCACTGATCAGTACGATTTTCGCGCCTTTTATCATTCTCATACCTATTTTGTTATCATTATTATCGCTCTCTGTGACATTGACACGATATGATACGTAAAAATTCACTCGATACAATAGAAATCATGAAAAAAGACTGTAAACTACCCGTGATCATGCAATATATCATGAAAAAACACTGTAAATCGCCCGTGATCATGAAAAACATCATAAAAAAGACCGTAAATTTCACATGATCATACAGAATATCATGGAAAATCACTGTAAATCGCTCGTGATCATGCAAAATATCATGAAGACAGACTGTACAATCATGAAAAAAGACTGTAAAATGCATGAAATCACTTACTAACTGCATGTAAAAGTGTCACCAACAGCTTCACATCCCGCAGATCGTTACTCAGATCGCTGATGTGCCTCGGTGACGTCGACGAGGTTGAGGCACACCTCGCCAGGTGCCGATTCGCCCAGTCGGTGTAGATCTTAATTTTTATTTTATTTATTATTATTATTACTTATCACAATTATAATCACTATAATACTATATCTCAAAAGTGATCAAAGTGATCAAAAGTGATCAAAGTGATCAAAATTGATCACAATCGATTGAATATTTCCGGTTTTCATTCCGATCACCCAACTAACATCAAACTATTCACTATCTCAAAGTACTCATCTAAACTTTTTGTACTCTTCTTAATTCTTTTATGTATTACGCAAAATACATCGTATCAGATAATAATCTCACCAAATTTAAACATTCCACTGATTTTATCTCTCTAAAATCAACCATCCACGCAAAATCACTCCCAAATCCCAATCAATTACCCACGTTCACAATATTCTACCCGTTCACTAAAATTATACTACAGCTATATACCGCATTTCGCAGCTATATACCGCATTTCGCAGCTATATACCACCACCACATCAATCCAATCCATAAACACGTCTTCATTAAGCAAATTCGCCCAGCTGAGAGCCTTCTTACGCAATAATATTAAGATGCCACATTCAATAATTACATTATATTACTAACATTCGGCACATAGGTTCATTATAGCTGCTTACTTTCTTAATGAGGTTATTCAATCAGATACTCAAAGAGTGACCACTGACCACTGACCAACTTAAGCTGGATTTCATCTGAGAGCAGGAGAGAGAGAGAAACAGAAACAAACATCAAAACAAGACCAAATTCAGGCATTACTCCCACGGATTACCCAAATATAAGCTCGAAATCAATCGAAATTAAAGGAACAGCCATTCGAATCATATAACCGGTGGTCGTAATAACCGTTCTGCACTGGTTTTAATTAACTAATTAACTAATTAAATTACAAACCTCCCACCACCCCAAATCAATCCCATACCTAATGAATCTCTCCTTATTTAATTAAACCACCTAATTATTACTATATTCATTAAAGTAATCACTATTATACAAAACATCCATCCATATCTCTACAAGACATTATCAAACGAACACAGTCAATTCCCATCGTGAATATAACTCCGTAATAGAGCTGCAACATGCTCATAACTGAAATATAGCTGCAATATTATGACTACTGAAATAGAGCTGCAGTAAACTAATTACCGTAACATAATGATTTCTAAAATATAGCTGCAATACTCATTATGGTCATTAATTAATTAAGCAATTACATAATGAACCATACAAAACAATAATAATAACAATAATAAAATTACTAATCCACCTCATTAAACCAGCCCCATATCACTCCTAAGTCAATCCAGCAAACCACTTGACCTCATTACAATACTTAAATGAAAACACTTAAAACCAACTGCCAAATTACTCCAAAACAATAATAATAATAACAATAAAAACAATAACATAATAACAATAAAACAATAACAATAATACTAACAAATGACCACTACAATACTCGATAATCAACACAATATGACCGATCTCATATTACCCACCCAAATGACCATCCTCTATCTTTTTATTCAACAAAATGACCACTGTCCACTCAATATGCTCACATTAATATTCATTAATAATAATAAATAATAATAACAAAGATATACCCAACGTTATTACTACTGACTCTATTCCCGTCAATCTGCTATGTGCCTATTCAATTGCAATGCCTAATCCTGCTGATACTCTCATGGGATATCGCACCTTTTATCTTTTAGCAACATCTGTTATATCCCTTCCAATCTTACTCCCCTTAATAGATGCGCTAAATGGTCCTGCAACGATTTCTGGTATTGCGCTGCAGCATCAGCAACAGTTCACCTAATACAGCTGAATATTAACTATTACTACTATTATCAAAACATTTCATCAAAAATTCACCTTCTGAAAGCCCATTGCAGACTCTCCCAAATTCAATCCGTTGATAAAAACGGCAGCACAATATCTTTGACAATAATAAGACAAATACTGTTGAAAACAGTACAAATAGTGCCTCAGATTATGAATACGATTAATATTTAGCTGCTATTTTCCAATGGTCAGTACTACAGCTAAATATTACTTAAGAATAAAGCTTCAGCATAACAGGAAGATGCCATTTACATACATCCAACTAAATAAGATAATCTTCTTGACTAATTGCTCATGACTGGGCGTGATAAAAGCATCCATCCAGCTGAGGATGCCAGTCAGGCCTGAGTGCATACAGCCTACTCCTCAAGGCAGCTATTTCAGATCCACCTTTCCCTTTCAATTCACTCTAATGATCTCCACTCCAATCCACTCCAAATCCAAATCAAATGTCTAATTGCAAAATTCAACTGCTATAAGCCTAAATCCAACTGACTTCAGTCATTTGACACGATAGATTTTATGTATAAACCTAACTTTTCGCAGCTTAATCCCTTTTATCAAAGTAAAGAATAAAAGAATGAGATATCCTCTTAAATCCGATATCCTCACAAGTTAATCCCCTTGAGGAGTTGCTGCTTATTTTATCTCAAATGAGTAGTACTTTTAACTTCTCAAATTCAGCTTAATGCAGCCTTATATCACTTCAAACTCAGCTTAATGCAGCCTTATATCACTTCATATCAACAGATATAAGGCTGCATTAATATACACAGCTGCACTTTCACAGATGAACTACACTAATGATGTGCGTTTACAGATAAGAGTACATCCTAATCATCTGTAAAACTAATTAATTAAGGACCAGATATGACGGGTCCTACAACGATTTATACCGTACAACACATAAATCAATTCACAGGAAGTTCACTTCATATTACATCAACAACGTTCACTATTTATGATTTATTGACTCCATTATTTATTATTATACATTTTTATTTTTTATAATAATAATATACAATAATAATAATAATAAATAAAAAAGGCTCACCGGTATGAGATCCCGATTCGATAGGGGGGCCATCGTCGCCCTGATCCAGGTCTGGGCACTCCTCTAAACCTCCCGTCCTCTCTCGCAGCTCTATACCACCCGCAACCCAGAATTGTTAACCTTCTGGAATTATATTAACCATCACATCGTAGCACTATACCGCCACCATATCGCAGCTCAATACCATCGTATGGCAGCACTATACCACCATATTACAACTCAATACCATCATACGGCAGCACTAAAGCACAGCTCTATACCGCCATCATGTTACAGCTTTATACCAAAGTCATAAATCAACAATTTGTATGATAGCAATTCAAAATAACGATAATGTGACAATCGGCCACTATCGATATTTGCATGTATGCCTGTGTATTCAAATGAGCGCATTCAAATGCCCATTACAACCACATTAAATATGCCATTTCCTAAATATTTCTGTCACAAAAATTCAAATTTTATGAGCGCCATTACCCAAAAATAAATCTGCAATAACTTTTCCCAGAATCGATAAATTCACACGAAATTCAGCGAGGAGGCGCAGAGTGGTCTTGCCTTCAGGCTGGCAAGGTTTAAACCGGATCCGGAAACCGGAAAGCACTCAAATCCGGCCCAGAAATCACTCAATCACAGAGCTGCGCTGTGTGGCGGATGTCTCGCCGTCTGGACTCTCTATGCATGCGTGTGCTCTCTCACCCACCTCGACGAGAGTGCATAGCCGGCGGTGGAGAGCGCAGACGAAACGACAGTGCGCTGCGTCGCAATACTCCAACGAGAGAAATTTGCAAAAAGTGGATTTTCACGATTTTCCGGACCCCATAATTCCGTTCCGGATGGCAATTTCCGGAAAATTTTTCTACATTCTAAAAGATCTTGTCGAGATCTTTCCAACCGTCTACTTTTTGTTGCAATTGGTCCAAAATTGGCAAAAATACGACACCCCGAAAATCGCAATTTTTCGATCGCTGATCAATTACACGGCAGAATTTGGAAATTTTTGCGAAAATTTTTTTCGTCCGATTCCGATGAATTCGCCACCAATCGATAGAGCTCTCAACGCAGATCACGACCTAATCCTTCACAGCGCTCTCACAGCAATTCCAACAAATTTATAGGCGCGTAACACTCACAAATTCGAGACTCGTCACTCAATTGTGAATGAAAATTTTCACAAAACTGTTGGACAATTCCACTAAAAAAAGCAAAGCAATTTTCTCTATGACACCATATTCACAAGCAACCATACAGTCACACCATATTCACAAAATATGATAGAAAAATAATTGAATTCGTACATATTCCCATCCGCTTGACCTTTACGAAAGAGCAGCGCAATAATACAGCTCAATATCTCGCTGATACAGCTCCATACCAACGGAACAACTCCATATTGCAGCTAAATTCCAACTGAACTCAAAAAATTTCTCCAATTCACCTTCGAACACACTAACGAAATTCGGACGTGTAAAACTCTCTCAAGACCTCATTATTATTGTTATTATTATGTCCATTACAATACACATTTATTTATTCAGTCCACAGATGTTCAGATCCAGACGCATAAAGATATCTCCAGATATACTGCCACAACGAGAGATCTAAAGATAAAAACACCTCGATAGACAACGCCAAAATGAGAGACACCAAGACAGAGATGTCTAGAGACACTGTAAGATTATGAGAGATGCAGAGATAGAAAAACGAGATGAAATGCCAAAATAAAAAATGCCGTCATCGTAAAATCGGCACTGTCAAAAATATTTTCAGACTAAATATTATTATTAATATTGCGCTGCAATTGCCCTATTAAACACTAAAATAACACAATATTTCTAACGCCCTCATTTTTATGTTTCCGACTTCGTATCAGTCTTAACCCTGGCTCCACTCTTCTTCAATATTATTATTATTATTATTATTATTATTATTATTATTATATTATTATTATTATTATATTATTATTATTCACTCCCCAATAGATAAGTCGGAAGTTCATTCCATAAAACTTATCTTAACTTCAATTGCACTAATAAATTCCCACAATTTTTTCCAAATACAACTCAATAATTCTGAATATTTTGCAGCACAATATCACATATTACATCATGTTAAACAATAATAAATCCACACAAAATACAGCTCAATATCGCGCAGTTTCGGATATGATGCAGCACAATATCCAAATCAGTTCATATTAAATAATAATCTTAAATAATATCAAATTTTCACAAAATACAGCTTGATATCGCGCAATTCCGGATATGCTGCAGCGCTATATCCCGTCATGTTTTCATGATACAACTTTCTTTATCATTACGCATATTGATTCATCCCAGCAATCCAACCACCCATCCGCCCTCTACTCAAGAATAATGCAGCTCTATAACAAACCAGATAATAAGATGGCTCACCACTTAAGCAGATATATGGCTGTTAATTTAGTGCTGCTGCTCGATGCCCAGTCAATAAATTCAGCCAAATACCAAACCAACTTTAATTAAGCACTCCCCACCCAGCAGAACTGTGACTCGTCGTCATCAATCTAAGAAAACGAATCGGTCAGTCTCATCTATTGCAGCTCTAAATCAGTCTCATCCATTGCAGCTCTAAACTGTCTCGTAAGCCTAGCGTAGTCCATGTCCTAATAGCCTACGCCTAATCCTAAGCCTAAACCTAAATCTAAGCATAAGTCCATACCCATCAATTTATTATGTCTGCATATTTATCCATTTCTTATTCTTATTCTTTCAATCTCGTCAATATTTTTGCACTACTTCAACTCATAATATATAGCTACAACATTTTTCGTTTGCGTTCGTTCTGTTGCAAGTTGCAGCCCTCCAGCAGCTCAAAAAACGGATACCAATAATGAGAACAACAATAATGACAAAGAAAATAATGACTCATTAATAACACGAACAAAACATCGTCATGAGACTCTTCACTATTTTGCAGCGCAATAATTACTGTCCCAATAGAATACTGCAACAAAAAACAGCACAAAACTGACAATTCGAGCAATCAAAACGGCTAGAATTGCAGCTCTATATCCATAAAAATCCACAATAACACAAATGAAATAACTCCAGAAAATCAGCTCCAAATCCTCTGCTGCAGCCCAATATCAGATCAGCCTAGTTCAAAAACGACACATCCGCACATACATACTTGCTAATTGATCTAAAGAAGCGCCCAAGGGCGGTGCCCAAAACACGCCCAGTCCACACAAAAGACAACAACAAATTACTGAAGACAATATACGACGGGTTCATCGAATCCAAAGGAAAAGAAAGAAAGATCTCAGCTTTCGCTATTGCAGCTCAATATCACGCCAGCCTAGTGCAAAATTAGCCATACTTATACACCAATTTGCTCAATTCATCTCATCTGCTCTCAATAGCAGCTATCTATTTATGTCCTAAAGCCTAATCTCTTTTCTAATCCACTGATATCCTCTCATATCTCTACTACACTGACTCACTGGTTGACTATTTAGCTACTAAATTCAAATTTTATTGCTTGTCGCAGCTCAAAAGCATCCAAATGCACCGAAAAATGCAGCTAAACACCATCGCATCGCATCCTTTATCCCATTCCATGTGATACATTATCTAATAAGATTTGTTTAGTCATTCATTCATCGACATCTCTTTCTTTCGTTCTTTCACAGCTTCATATCACTTACTAACAAATCATTTTTTCCAAAATTTGTACAACAAATGCATCCAAAAACAATTTTTATGCTGGTATTTAGCTGCAATAGAGCTGTAATCGCTCAATGAAATGCGTCACAACCTCATCTAAACCAAAATACCCCCAACTGCGGTGATCAAAACACCCCCAAAGCCAAAACCACCCTAAAAAGCGAAAGATTCAAACTACGAACTACAAACTACACTCATCCCTCCATCATCACTACATTCATCAATAAGCATTATCTCATCCTCTCTTTGCTAAATAATGCAGCCCAATATCGACCAACCAGCCAATTTCGCGAAACCTATTCAATTAGCATAATCATTTTCTATTTTCTTCGCAGTGACCACCAAATTCGGCAGCTCTATATCAACTAAAACATCCTCCAAACCAACAAAACAATACCAATACTAATAACATCTCGAAATCAACAAAAATTGCAGCCTCATATCTACAAACACTCACCCCTTTTTTTGTATATCCTCTCTTCTAAACACATCCCTCATTCCTCATTTCCCCAGAATGTTACCCAACCTACCCCTTGGGTAACTCAAACTAGAGATATCTTAAATCCCCTTACCTACCTCCGAATCCAATCCCCTTTCCTACCTTAACAATTCCAAAAATCCCCTCAACCCAGTGCAAAGAACACCACCACCTCAAAGCCAAAGAGCACCACCTCAAACAACGTCACAAACACCAAAATACACACATACCAAATCCACGTCAAATGCTATGATTTAATACACCACAATTACTTAATTTCCCTCTAATTAAGCAATTAATCAAACTTTTTTCTTAAACCAATTACAACCAACTCAACAACAGTTGTTCTCTCGATCCGTCTCACTCTACCCCACATACCAAATCCTAATCTCTCCTTAATCCTATCCATCCTAATCCTTCGATATCCCCCCGATATCCTCCTCATCTCCTATCACTCTCTTATCTATCTAATCAATCACTTACCTCTACTCTGATCTCACCCAGTTCGATCTTAATCTAATCTTGATCTAATCCTCTAATCTCAATATCTCATCTCGTCTTGATCAACAAAATCCTCCATATTACTCTCTCCCACGAAATTGTTTAACTTTAAATCTAGGCTCTACGTTCATCGAGCATCGTTCTTCGATCTTACGGCCTTCGTTCCTTCCTTCCACCGAACTGATTTTCATTTCATTTTAACCTTATCATACCAGTTCAAAATCAATTCCTCGCAATCAATTTATAATTCAGCACTACCCTAAGCCTAAGCCTAAGCCTCACTCACCCCATTACTCCTCGTACAACTTCGAAAATCATTCTCTATTATTATTGTTGTTGTTCTGGCTGCTGACCTTTCCTATCAGGCCAGCCAGCCAGCTACCTCACTTTTGCTATGCCTCATCCCCAATTTACCCCGTTTACTAGGCCCCTCCTAAACTCATCCCCTTTTCAAGCTTTGGCTTGAGCTAATCTCTTTAGCCAGTCCTAATCCAGGTCCTTATCTGCTCAATTACTCGATTCTATAACCCAACTTTCTCACCTTAGCCAATTTAAATATTTCATTTGTTCTATTCTTTTATTATTACTTACAATTTTATTATCAATTTTCGAAATTCCACATCCTGCTGCCCAAAATACCCCAAATCCAATTCCGCAGCTTCATAGCAATTCCAAAATCCAATTTTTTCACGTAACGCGATCAGTCAATGTCGGATAAATAACCTTTAATTAATTCTAGTTCAGCTCATATCTAAACCATAACCTATTTCCGGTCAAATCCTAAAATTAATTTCAGGTCAAATTCTAAAAGTCCTGGCTTACCAAAAGTCACGTTCCTTAGCGAAATGTTCTTTGGTACTAAATGATTAATTTACAAGCCAGCCTCACAAATCCTTTCCAGTAAACAACAGCCAAAAATCAATTAATTACGCAAGACCATTTAAAAAAATCAAGACAGCACAAAATCAACAAAATGCAACAGCGCTCTATCTATATAAATCTCTTTGTCAATAAGCAATAGACTGATGCAACAACTTAAGACAGAGACTCGAACTTAAGACACATATGAAGCTCTTATTGATCCAATTATTATTATTATTATTATGATTACAACGATAATGATAACAATATCAATTCAAATCATATATAAATAAGCTATCTTGCCTTTAATTCCGTTCTGGATCCCATTGTTAATCCTTGCCGGAGTATCGAGCGGTCGGGCCTCACCTCATCTCTCCATTATTTCAAACCTGAAATACGACCCTTGTCACTCAACCCTATATCAACATGTCCAAATCCCTCTATTCTTGCAGCTAAATTCCCCAAAATTTTTTCCAATCTCAGGTTAATTTCAGGTCGTTTCAACGAAAATTTCAGCAAACAAATCAATCAATCGAACACTTAATAATCGGTACCAGATATGAAGCTGCTACATTCTCATCTAATCGCTCTCTACACTCTTCTAATCTCCACTGTTCACTGCCAGCCATCCCTCTCCCTACATCCAGAATGTAAACGTCGGCTGTACGAGGCTAAAGGTGAACGACAACCCGGTAATAATGGGTTCATTATCGATATATCCAGTGCCACGAATACGTCCGATCAGGCACCCGAAAGCTTCACACCCGGAGACAGCTACATCAGTATGTCACTACATTCTTAGTCCACTAACACCACCCTTTGTGATGACAATAATAACAATAATTACACGAATTACCTAAATCCAGGTAATAACAATAATAACAAAATAAACCAAAATGACTCTTTACAAATTCTCAAAAATAAAGTCGCTACTAGGAATTGAACCCGCACCTCCCCACTACACCAACTCTATAATGTGTTGTGCTTTCGCACTGCGCTATTTGTACTTTGTACAAAGGCAAAACAAAACGTCGCTGGTTCAATTCCGCACTGCGTCCGAAAATTTTTGCGCTCTCAATTTCCCTCAAATTTCAGTCAAACTCCGTGGATGGCACACAAAATTCACCGTGCAAACCTTCCGTGGATTCGGCCTCAGCGCCCTATTCGATAACGACAAACCAGCTGGCAAATTTGATGTCAGTTTTTCGGACAAATTTGTCATCCTTTACCTATTTTGTCAAATTTGTCATTGTCAATTTGTCAAATTTATCATTTGTATAACTCACTTCAAATTCCGCTGCAGCTGCAAGGCCGTAAAGGTGAGGCGCGCATTTGGCCAAACTGCCGCCGTGCGGGCGTGTCGCACTCCAATCTTCGGCCCAAAACGTCCGTCCACGTGCTTTGGCACGCACCCGACACGTTCGCCGAGGGTGCGTGCGTTTGGTTCCGTGCCATCATTATCGCGTCGAGACGCCATTGGTTCGCTGAAGACGGTGAACTTACGAAAAAATTCTGCATTACAGGTCAGTTACAGCCCATACGCCCTGCGGAAATACACCCGGACAAATGGCACCCCGCCAAGATAACACCCAAAACTTTCAGAAGGCTACAAGAAGGCGCTGACCGTCGAAGATCACGACGACTCGGGCACAGGGGAATGTTGCGCGTGTGATGAGGCCAAGTACAGTCTCGAGTTCATCGGGTTGTGGTCCAAAGAGACGCATCCGAAGGATTATCCTACCTGTGAGTTTTGGCACTTTTGCCCGTCCTCCACTTTGGCACATCGCCACCCACACCAATGTGGCACATCGCCACCCGACCACTGTGGCACATCGTCATGTGCACCATTCTGGCACAGTGCCAGATACCACGCCTCTTCTAAAATAATTCACAAAAATCACACTAAAACAATAGCAAAACTAAACAATAAACACAATAACAATATATAACAATAATAATAATAAAATTTCAGTAGAGCATTTAACACATTTCACTGATATGCTAGGCGCAAGCCATAGTCCAAACTACACAATGTGGAAATTCGGTATGATCGCAACCGATGGCATGAAGGAAATTGCCGAATGGGGTAACACCTATAAAGGAGAGCAGGAAATGAAGGAACACGTATGTTACCTCCAACCTCACCCTCCCCCCAATTTTTTCCAATTTCAGGTCGCCTCAATCCCACCCCCATTACCCAAATTTCACCCGCGCGAACAAAAAAAACCTAAATCAATTTCAGGCCAGTGAGATTCGTACACTGATGAAAATCAAAGGTCTATGGTATCCAGAGGTTCAAGGCCGTACACACAGCTCATTCGTGGTTAACAAGTTAGTCACCAAGACTTCTATTTTTCATAAAAATTTCCAGATCTCATAAAAATTTCCATTTTCCATAAGAATTTTCGTAAAAATTCCAACAATCCTAACCTAGTTCGAACTTTTTTGCAGGTACCATCATCTCGCCTCGCTGGCCGCTATGTTCGGTCCATCACCCGACTGGTGTGTGGGTATCTCGTCGGTTAATCTCTGCCTACCCGACTGCACCTGGGTACCCGAGCGTACTTTTGAGCTGCTACCCTTCGATGCGGGCACCGATAATGGGCCGACATTCATGGTACGTGTGCACTCTTTAAAAAAATTGACCTGAAATTACGTAAAATGAAAAAGTTTACCTAAAATAACTCAAAAATTAATTTCAGTCTCCCAACAATCCCGCTGAACCTCGTGTTCCCATCCACCCTATTACCACCAAACTCGACCCCCGCTCGCCGTTCTACAGCGAAGACACGGACATAATCGCCCCGTTGGCACGACTTGTCCTCAAGCGGGAGCAACTCATCAAATCCGATTGCAAGTCCACTGAAGAGTATCAGAAGATCGCATTCAATGCCACCAATACTAGTGAGGACGAAGAGTATAAAGACAGAAGTATGTTTTACTTTATTATTATTACTACCCTTCATTATTCTATCATTATTATTACAACAACAAAACAATATAATAAAACTACCTACCTTCCAATCAGGAGAGTGTATGGTCACATCGTGGGAGCCATGGTCTCTGTGCTCTGCCACGTGCGGGAAGGGCATCCGGATGCGATCCCGTGTCTACGTCTTCCCAATCAAGGCTCAAATGTTCCACTGCCATCGTCAAATGATCGAACGACAATTCTGCAATGCAAAAATCAGCGAATGTGAAAGTTAGTTGGCTAAAGTTTTTGAAAAATATTTCTAAAATCACCCAAAATCCAAAATCAATCCACTCAGATTCGGATGCCTTCAACTCGCGATGCGCTGTAAGCAGCTGGGCACCCTGGACTGAATGTAGTGTCACGTGTGGATTCGGTACACGCTCCAGATCGAGGACATTCAAAGAGCCCGACTCAAATAATGTCACCTGTCCTCATGTCGAAATGGTCAGGAAGGATATCTGTGTTGGTATGTCTCTATCATCATTACTACTGTTATTATTACCTCTCGAAATTCCCATATAACTCAAAAGTTTCAAAAATTCCCAAAAATATTCCCAAAACCTCAAAAAATACCCTCAAATTCCTAAAAAATATTCCCAAAACCTCAAAAAGTACCTCCGAATTCCAGGCGATAATGGCGAGGACTGTTCGGTGACTCCGGATCCACTGTGCCGAGCCACCACTTGGAGTGAATGGTCTCCGTGTTCGGCGTCCTGCGACGAAGGCGTTCGTGTCAGGACCCGTCTCCTCTTCTATGCCGAACACGAGCAGCACTGCTCACATGTTGTGCTGCAAGAGAACGAAAACTGTCAACTGCAAACGTGCAGACGACTGCTCAGTGCACACTCTGAAGGCCGGTTACCTTACTCTTGCCAACTCTCAACGCTGATTGGTAAAATATTTACCAAATCGGTAAAACGTTTATTTCATCGATAGATCACAATAAAATCGGTAAAATATTAACCTAAATGGCTCTGTCTCGGTAAAATATTTACCTGGATGGATTGCAGAGATCTGCCACGAAGAGAAGCAAGAGGGTCTCTGCGCTGGTACCTATCCCAGATACTGGTATAACGCCGAGATGAATCGTTGTGAACGGTTTATTTATACCGGATGCAAAGGCAATCGAAACCAATTCGAAACTGAGGACGAGTGCAAACGATTCTGTGTGAAGGGTTATGAGTCACCAATGGGTGAAGTCGGTTGGTATCTTCCTAAAACCGAAACAGTATGAGAAAGTGAGAAATACAAAACGGAGGAAAAGATAAAAATTCCAAAATTCCAGTACCTGGACACCAGTTGATCAATGAATTCGGTGTGGATCAAGTGGATGATGGAGGTGAACCTGTTGACTGTGTCATCTCCGAATGGACTCCGTGGGGAAACTGCTCAGCTACTTGCGGCTCCGGCAAAAGGCAACGTTCCAGACAAATTGAGGCCAGTCGTTTCTCCCTCATCCCACCAAAAAGCCTTAAAAATTAAATTTCTGGCCATCCATAACAAATTTAATTTCAGGTCTTCCCCCGGAACGGTGGCCGATCTTGCCCTGAGCATATGGTTCAAGAGATCAAATGCCAACTGAGACCTTGTCGTAAGTGAACAACTATCTTACAGCGCCTAAAAGCTAAATTGATACCAAAAACATCACAAATATCTCAAATTATGAGTGGATATATAGCTGCAAAAGATACACCACATACATAAAAATCCAAATATTAAGCTTTTGCAGCTGTATATCCTATCGTAATTCTAGACATTTGTATTGCTTCATAGTTGGAAAAGGTAAATTTAACAATATGAACCAAAAAAAAACCAACTTTGCAGCTATAAATCGATGTCGCTTCGGTGCCTGGTCCCAGTGGACCCCATGTTCGGTGACCTGCGGCCAAGGCAGGCAGTCCCGACGCCGCCTCGTCTCAAGACCTC
This sequence comes from Anisakis pegreffii, assembly GCA_035041965.1. Lineage (NCBI taxonomy): Eukaryota > Metazoa > Nematoda > Chromadorea > Rhabditida > Anisakidae > Anisakis > Anisakis pegreffii. The sequence continues at coordinate 81,257 of JAPYMA010001021.1, forward strand.
GCGACTACTTGGCCAACGAGCTGGATCCGTCTTGCAACGAACCTGAAAAAGAGATTCGACTTTGCACTCTCGTACCCTCTTGTTAGTGCCCTGGTTTGCCGCTATCTTTTCCTCCCCTTTCTGTCTGTCTCTCCCGAAAACCCGTACTCGAATATTGTGAATAATAATAATAATAATAATAATAATAACAATAATAATAATAGTAATAATAATGGTAATGGTAACGCAACAGCCACAAATGGATTGTATGAAAGGGTGAGTGAGTTGTTTGTGTTGATCATGGTTATATAATTTGTTAGTGAATAAAAGCAGCAGTAGCAGCAGGCAGGGAAGAGCGAGTGATGCATAAGGTACATTGAATTGTTTGAGGTACAGGTACGACGAAGGCCTCAGCAGAATGAAAACGATGACGAGAATGACGAGAATACGAATAAAATGCCAAGACTTCGAATGACTGATCGACAGGTTAGGATTATGAAGTGGTGTATGATCGGGTCAAAGGTCACTGCCATGACATCATCAAGTGTTTTGTAGGTACTTGAAGAGCTGAAGCAAATCGTGAACGACGGTGATCCAACGGATCGTTATGAATTAATCGAGAAAATTGGCGTCGGGTGAGACTGAATTATTTGGTGTTATTTATTTGAGTGGTATTTTTAAGCGAGCGATTATGAGACGAAATTTAGTAATAATAGTAACAATTAGAGGTATCTAAATGAACGAATTGCTTAATTATTTCATTTGATGTTTGTATTAATTTATAAAATGCAGTGCATCTGGCCGTGTCTATACAGCGCGTGATAAGTCAAACGGTCAAATCGTGGCCGTAAAACGTATGGCGTTCAAAAGCCAACCTAAAAAGGAGTTACTTCTGACTGAAATCAAAGTTATGCAGAAATATAAACATCAGGTCATTTGTATACCTGTTATTATTTCATTATTATTATGGTATTATGAGTATTATTTTTACTATTATCGCTATTTAATTGATATTATTGTTGTTATTGTTATTATTACTGGTATTATTATTGTATGAAGAAGGATTTTTTTTGTTGTTTTTAGAATTTGGTGAACTATATCGACAGTTATCTGGTGGAAGCGGATGATCTTTGGGTAGTGATGGATTACCTGGAGGGTGGTAATTTAACCGATGTAGTGGTGAAAACTGAACTGGATGAAGGGCAAATCGCAGCCATTTTAAAGGAGTGTCTTCATGCGTTGCATTTCTTGCACAGGTGAGGTGTTTTTTGATGGATGGATAGATGGAGGGATGCGATTTGAAGTGAACTGATTCGAGTGGAGTGGAGCCATACGATTAGCAGATATACATTTCAGTCATAGTATCATACATCGCGATATCAAATCCGATAATGTACTGCTGGGCATGCAGGGCGCCGTGAAACTCACTGATTTTGGCTTTTGTGCTCAAATCCAGCCTGGAACGAAGAGGTGCGGCGGCTAGATTACTTGTCGTTATTTTGTTATTGTTATTGTTGTTGATTAGATGATTGTTGATATGGTAATTGTAACGATAGGGCAACGATGGTAGGGACACCGTACTGGATGGCACCCGAAATAGTGAATAAGACGAAGTATGGATATAAAGTGGATATTTGGTCGTTGGGCATAATGGCGTTAGAGATGCTCGATGGTGAGCCACCGTATCTACACGAAACGCCGTTGAAGGTATTTGTGCGTGTTGTGCTTGTGGTGGCATTATTACTGTGAATGTTTTTTTCCACTTTTAGGCAATCTATTTGATAGCTCAAAATGGGAAACCCGAAGTAAAGAAACGTGACACACTGTCGACAGCGTTCAACAACTTCCTGGATCGATGTCTGTGTGTACGGCAAGAGGATCGAGCCGATACAGACGAGCTGCTACGACATCCGTTTATCGAGAAGGCAAAACCGTTGAGTTCGCTGATCGCCTATATTCGTGCCGTCAAAGAATTGAAACTGCAACAACTACAGCAACAACAGCAGCAGCAGCAATCCTCATGATGTGCCTAAGCCAGAGAGCATCAGCATCTCAAGAAGATGCTACTTATTGGATGTGTGGCGGTGTGGCTGTTGTTCGTGAACAACTCACCTTTACCTTTGACTGCAGTAGAAGCAGCAGATTACTCACTGAATTGAACTGAATGTGCTCTGATGTGCTCACTTTCATTACATAGGACGACAGACACCTGCAAAGAAAATTTTGTTATTGGAACGTTCATATTTTGTGTGTTACTAGATGAATAGAGTATTATTGCTGCGATATTGAGAATATTATAGCTGGTTGGTTAGCTATAATTAGGTTTTGTTTTGGAGTGGACATTCGAAATTTGGAGTAGTTATATTGTATAGTAGTAGTGATAAGGCAGGCGGCTTTAGGTGGTGGTTTGAAAGTAGTTTTTGAGTGCTGGCGTTGTTGTTGTTGTTCATTGAAAGGTGGTGGATTTTTTGAATGTTGGTGATAGTGACCGATTGAGTATTGATTGATCGATTGATTGATTGATTTTATTCGATTAGTAGTGAATGGATTGTTCGGTTAAGTCAGGCTTGAGTGTTTTCATTTGGTAACACACACACTTATATATATGGACGTTTTTTTGTTGTTGTGTATGAAGAAGTGATGCTGTTTGTTTTATATGTTGTTGGTGATAATTCGTAAAAGAAATGTGAAGTTTGCAGTAGCAGAGAGTGTGGCATTATGCTGGTGGGCCTTAGAGCGGATTTAGGCCTGGAACGAGGTATGATGTGATTGGATATGGATGGATGGAGGGTGGATGTGGATATGGATATGGATGGAGTGCATTTACTGTTGTTAACGAATGCTGAGGTGCTTTATTTATTTGTTATTTGTTTGATTTGTTACTTCTATGAATATGGTGATCGCTGCTCTTTTTATCGGTCCTATAATGGTTCTCGTTTTGGGTGAGCCGAAATGGTTGTTGTTGTTGGTATTATTATGTTTATAATGTGCATATTGTTGCTTTCATTATTATTATTATTAATTGTTTTGTTGTTATTATAATTATTATTACTGCTAATATAATATAATTTTTTGGTATTTATCAATAATCAGTTAATCGATGCATTCGTCCACTTATCCGTTGACTATCCGTCTAGCTGCTGCTATGTTCTGCCTTGCTGTCTTCTGCCTGCTGCTGAGCCAGCCTTGTTGTTCAAATGCGCCTTTTTTACAGCATTTTATTTGTTGGTTTACTTTTCGATGGCAACGTCGTCGTTTGTGTGTTCTTCAAATTATTACTTCTTGCTGCTACTTGCAACACTCTTGTACGTACGTACATCGTCATCAGTTCATGCATTATTCAATAGTCAGAGAATATAAGCGACGACCGGGGGGGGGTAGTTGTTTCCGATGGATAGATACTCAGTCAGTTGCGTAGGACAGTAGAAAAGTTTTTGTAGTATAGAAAAGATGGTGTGTTATAATGTTGTTGGTGACGGCCTGAATGAGGTGAGGTATTTCAGTAGAGTAAAGGAGAGTTTTGCTGTGGTGATGGTGGTGGTGGTGGGCATTAAATAAGAAACTTATTTGGTTGTTGGTAATTTGGTTGGTGGTTGGTTGGCATTATTTTGAAAATTTTAAGAGTTGTCCTCATTTGATTGATGATTGAATTAATGAATTCGTTGATTTGTTTGGCTATTGATAATGTTTTTGATATTGCTTTTTTGTTTTTTTACGTGAAATCATTTCTGTCTCACCACACAACGAATCTCATCGTTTTCGTTGGTCTTATGAAATTGTCATGGTCATTATAATTAGCATATGATGTGAGATCACTAGCATGTTAAGTTGAATAAGTAAGTAGCGAGTGTTCAGTTAGAGTGCTTTTATTCGTAGACGACGACGAGCATTGGCTGATACATGTAAATGGTATTGAGTTGGTGTTTATTTATTTTGGATTTGGTTTGTCTTATTGTAGGCGTTGAATTTTGTTTTGTGTCGTTGTATCATCGTTTCTTGATTCAACTTTAGTCTGATGGTATCATGTTGTGTGCTGATTGAGATTTTTAGAGTTGCGAATTAATTCGTGCTGATGCTGCAGTATGATTGATTTGGTTGCTTTGGTTTAAATTGCTTATTAAGATTTGATCGATGATGTCTCGTTTTCTAGAGTATTGAGTGTGCTTTCTGAGGAGGGCTCGGGTGGGGCGCTTGATTGCATGTGGATTTGTTGGTTTGTTTGTGAGAGCAGAAGCATGGAAAGATGTTGTTGTGGCAGTGGTCGTCATTTTTTGAATCTCTTCTGCATTCTGCATTGATTGATTGATTGATTGATCGCGATGATACATAGGCTGCAGATCAGTAGAGTGAGCAGCACGTGCTTTGAAAAGGAATGAATATGATTTTTTGCTCTTGAATTTATGTATCTGTTTAAATATGAATGCTGGTGATGATGATGATGGTGATCAATGTAGCACATAACATATCCATCGTCTATCTATCTATCTATGAACGTATCTGAGTGATAACAAGTCTTATCATAAGTTTTATGATCAGTATACATTTACGTGTTTTGTATTGTTTTTAGTGTGGTGGTTATTGTTTCAGTGATTTGATTCAATAGAATGTCGTCTGTCTCTCTCGGTGCATCATTTCATTTGCGATCTTCATTTTGGTTTATGTGTTTGCTATTGAGTTGGTTCTGAGCCGTTTGTCGCCGCTATTTTTCATTCCAGAATTTTAGAGAATAATCACGCTTAGGATCGCCTCTCATCGCATCGGATATCGCTTTATCCATCAGCATTTTATTTGAGCGAGAAACATTGCTTAAAAATATTCTTCGGAAACATTTTTCATAGAATTGTAACGCCTTTTGAATACATGAAATAAGTCATGACTGGTTTGAGTGAATGGTCGATTGCTGGAGTTGAGGTTGAGGTTGACTGGAAAGGAGAACGGAGATGAGATTCGGTGCAGTGGGCGATCTTGCTTTTCACATTATTATTGTTATTTTATTATTATTATTATTATTATTATTATTATTATTATGACTATTAATGCAATTAATTATTGTTGATGTTGCTTTTAATGTTCGTTTTGTTTTTGAAACCAATTTCATAACTGTACTGGTATTATTTGATTGCTGTTTGCATTATGATTACTGCTTTGTCTTCTATTATTATTACTATTGTTATGTTATTACCATCACTATTTTTATTATTGCTATGAATTTTATTATTATTATTATTATTGTTATTATTATTATTATATAATGATAATTAGAATTGATGAATACATTTAAAATGGCTATTGTTATGCAAGAGTGCTTGAGAAGAGTATTACTGAGTGAATGATTTAAACATTAATGCAAAAAGAATTATTTTGTGGAGTGTTCTATGAAGTGTTATGTCGTTGTTTTTATTGCTGATAAAGTTTTGCTATTGTAAGTTATTATTATTATTATTATTATTATTATTATTATTAATATTATTTTAGTGTGAAAGGCAAAAAATAGTTTATGGTCAGGTGAATTATTAGACGGGAGAGTGAAGCTTGTTGTGGATGGGTGAGGTGAAGAGAGGAGAGTGGTTGAGGAATGGAAATAATGAGCAGTGGATAAACATAGAATCGGATTGGATGGATACGGTGGATGGATTGGAGTGTGGATTAGGATTTGGCTTGGTGACATAATCATCAGTCGCTTAAAGAAGCTTTAGTCGGTACGTATAGAAGATGTTTAATATATAAGAAGGTGTACGGTAAATAGTATAAGATATATGATTTTTAACGTAAGGGTTCGTACATTTATACGTGCGTGCATCCATTGGACGGCACGAGATCATGTCATTAGACGCACATCGTTTAGATCTTCTCGGTATCGCTCTCGAAATCAAATGATCAAGACTGATCAAATGATGATCAAATAGATCAAGACAGAGCAAACTTGTAAAATTACTTGTGAATTTTTCGCATATACAATTAGACTGTATATGAATTATACTTAACATATACATACATATACAGTAATAAGGAAATGCATCCGTTACGCTTTCAGATCGGCATTGATTCAGTGTCACTGAAATGAGATAATCCAATTGAATGATGAACAGCAATCATTTGAAACGCAAGCGAGAGGCAGCCAGCACAAACTGGGTAATGTATTTGTATCAATATGTTTATACTTTGTAAGCAATTGATTTCATCGATCTCGTTCTATTGATACATACGAAACATATAGCGATCAGATGCGATACTTCGTTTAAATGTACAATCCAAAAAAGTGAACTCTATCGGTTTTGATGAGTTTTGCCGCGCAATCGTATTGTTGATGAAATGTTTTTTGATGATTGGGTATAGAAGAGTATCGATATGTCGAGAGTGATTCATTTATAAGTTAGTGGTTGTCGTGTGCGGTTGGTTGATGGGTTGGTTAGTAGTTGACGTGTATACGAACGGTGATTGTTCAGTTATGACTTTTGTGTATTGGTGTGCGGTTGGTTGATGGGTTGGGCTGGTTGATGGGTGCTTTGGTACTATGATCAGATTTGGTGATTGGGTGATGTATATGGTGGGTGATGGCAGTCAGTCGTAGGTGGATGGCAACGACTCATATCCATAGGCCATCCATATATCTTATTTTCACGTCAATTTAACCGTATGTATATATCTCGAGCAGCAGCACCACCATCAACTCATTAGGACGGCCTAAATTCTGTCAGGTGTGTGTGTGTTTGCATTGTAAATTATTTTATGGAGTGTACATTTTTTCTTCTGTAACGTTTTCTACCTGTAATTAATTGTTTCACACAAAACAGCGCGATTGATCTCTTACCTGTGCAGATTATCATTAATTTGTCTTTATGCATTCGGAATCTTGCTCATTATCAGTGCTTTAGCGTGCGTGCGTGCGTGCTTAAGTCTAAAGCAAACAACAAGTCAGCCAGTCAGTCCACATTGACATGAAATATAGATATTATAGATTCGAGACGAAACAGTACTGAAACGGCAGAAATTGAAGCAAAAGCATTTGAATTTTAAGATGGTCCGCCCGCACAAAATGGTAGTAAAATTTCGATTCGATTGAATGCTGAGAATCATAAGAGGCGTATGATGGCAATAGGGCGCATTGAAATGATATAACTTTATAGTTATTTCAAATATGGATAAGAGCAGTAGCATTTAGCTTGGGAGCATAAAGATGTTTAGCTTCCAAGAGATGAGAATTAATAAATGTGCGGCGGCGGCGGCGATTAAATTCCAGAAATAAATAAATATTCATAAAGTGATATAGATATATAATGTAGCTTAGCAGCAAGCAGTACCATACGACGACGACGTTTTATTTTGATTGTGATTTGCACTTTCGCCAGCGTTTGAATCCAGTCTGTGCATTCAAATTGCTATGATTTGTCTTAGCAGCTGATAAGGTGGTCGTCGTCATCTTCTGAGTAGCTTGGTTTACAGCATTGATACTAGATTGAATTGGTAGATCAGTGCTGAGTCGGGGTCGTATTTGCCTTCTTTCTAATAGCAGCGTTTGAATTGTTCATTCAATTCATTAGCATCTACCCATGTGTGTGCTGAAGCAATAGAATACTTTGTTGATTTGTTGATTTCTGAGCAGTTGCACTCTGGAAGCATTGACCTTTGACCTATTTGTTATGTGCTGCTATTGAATGTAGTTGTTTGTGAGTGCAGTAATGTAATATCAATTCAGAATATCAAAGTTACAACTATATCTGCGAGTAATTAATTGTAATATGAGCATCGCATTGCTTAAACATCTACCGTATCTCCTTCTGCTTGATTTTGGTCAGTGCGTATTTACTGTCACCATTTCTTCAGTATTTTCATCATTAAAATTTTGTTATTATTATTATTATTATTATTATTATTATTATTATTATTATTATTGTTAGTACTACTATAATTTGTTATGTAGGAGTGTGGATTACATACGCAGCTGCCGTTACAGTGCCCATCTGCGCGGGTAAAGCATACTATGAGCAGCCAATAAAGGTGCAGAGAAATTACTTTTGTTGCCTTTACCATTTCTTGTAAAGTATTATAATGTGAGTATTAGTTATTCAGTATTATTATTCGGATGAAGCTGACTTATGTGTGGGGGTGCGTGAAGGGTGCGATGCGAGGCGTAGATGACGGTGATCTGTATGATGATTTGCAGTCGTGTATTAATGATAATATGCGAGGTGATTAGTGATTATTATTATTATTAAGTTTATGATAATGATATAGTTGTATGATTGTACTTATGATTATTATACTTATGATTTGATAATATACTTATGAATATACTTATGATTATGATAATAGTAGGATTATAACGATTAGTGCCGTCTTTTCAGTGGGTCACATAAAAACGGTGTTCATGTATTGTGCGGGTAGGCAGGGTGTGCTACGTGACAGCTACACTGGCCGTGCCTTGATAACGAGCTCATGCAAACAGCCAGATATATTTTGTGGACCTGAAGCACTATGCTATAACGCCACCACGTATGCGTACTGCTGCAGAGATGGCCTTCCAGATCGTATGTTTTCTAATATATTACTGTTAATAATAAGGTAGTAAGGCATACTCTTAATACTACGGCTATAGCTCAGGTTAGGTGGGTAACCGCGTTCAGGGCGAATTTAGTTGCTGTGTCATTAGGCTGAATAACCACTTTCAGTTTAGCATGAATTTTATACAGTTTTGACAGAAATGTTTAAAAGAGAATCTATTTTAAGCTGATAAAGAAGTAGACGTTGGTTTTAGTATAGGAAAGTAAAATATAGTGGAGTAGAAAGTAATCGAGAACGTAGGAGTTGACTCGGTTGGACGTATTGTAATTAGTGTTAATTGTTAAGACAATTAATTAATTAATTAGATTGATAGCTTATTGTTAGAATGAAACGTTGATTATTGTTTCAGATCAATTGTCTGAAAAGTATTCAGCAGAGTGTAAGTTGAAGTGATTTCTTAGTTGTCTTTATAGATGTGTTCTTCATTGTTATTATTAATATTACTATTATTGTTATTATTATTGTAATTATTATTATTATTATTATTATTATTATTATTATTATTATTATTATGACAAGTATGCCTTGATTGCTGATAAGAATGTGGTGTGGTTTTTAAAGATTCATTGGTTGAGCGAGTGAGTCCGTGCTTGAAGCAGCCAATTAAGGTGAGCTGCTGCATGCGATTATCAACAAACATGACTTATTTATGTTAATTTATGGGCACTTTTTTAGGAGAGGAGTGGTTTTTATTTGATTTATTTGATCTGCTTGGTGGATATTTAAGAGCTGAGTGAATATTTAATTAAAGTTTTAAGTTTTTTGAAGTTTAAAGTATAAAAGTTTTTAAGTTCTTCTTCGACGATGAATCGCAGCTTTGTATTGCCTATCGAGATGGATGCGAGAAGCACGATGTGAGCTACGCGACTTTGGATGATTGTATGCGAATGAGTCGTCTCGGTATTATTGCTTTCGCTATTGTTGAGTAGTTGGGATGGGATATGAAACTGACGTGATAGGAACTGCTATCCTATTGGTTGTTAGTGTTGTTATAGGTGAGATTCTGGCTCATCGTATCATGCATCGTTCGTATTTTTGCCCTGATGGCTATACACCGGCAACGATACGCTATGGAGCTGGTGGTCAGTTGGAGTATCCACTGCAAGCCGTAACGAAGTGTGAGGCAAAGCAATTCTGTGACTCAGATCAGTTGTGTATGCAACGGGCACAGCTGGGCTATTGCTGCGTGAGAGGGCAGCCAGGTGAGAGGCAAGGCAGGCAGCCAGCCAGCCAGCTTGAGCTTGTGCACAAGATTCATCGCTTGATGAATTGGCATTTAATGAGTTAATTTTTAAGATGTGATAATTAACACTCACTGTTTTGCTATATTGAAGGTTTCCGGCGATTCGATATCAAAAAATTGGAGTAATTAATTAAGTTGATTGGATGCAATGGTGATTTACAAACGGATATTATTCTATTTCAATTCATATACGGATAATAATAATTGCTTATTATAAAGGCTCCTCCAAATATGATATAAATGGAATTGAACAGAATCGATTCTGATATGATATTATATGGAGAATATATCAGTGAATGATAACGGTATCGATACGATTATTGATTGATTGATCACCGAGCGATCAACATTGATTTGCTCTGAAATATTTTTCGTTTTATCATCATCTTCTCACAATATCTATTATCGTTATTTATTATCTTTTCAAGTGACAACAGATAAAGTATTCAATTGGTGATGGTTGTTTTGAAGTGTTATTTATGCTTGATGTTTTCATATGGCAGGCGATATGGCGATTATATTAGCCGTGTGATTGAATAAGAATAATTAATTTTAATAGTATTAATTATCGTTTAAATAAGATTCTTTCGTTTGCTTCTGCTTCTGAAGAGTAAATCTATCGCGACTAGAATCTATCACCTGTGGGCTTGAATTGCTTCTAAGCTATGATAATGGAGTTGCTTCCGCTTCGTACATCCTTCCGATTCTAACTGGTAAGTTGTTATGTTCTATGAGCGTGCTCTATATGTCTAAGATGTATTACTACTTACTACTTACTACTTATAGTTATGCATTAATCATATTTATGATGTGCTGCATATAATGTGTATGAATTAGCAGTTTTTGAAGAGTAGCAGTAACAGCTGATTAAGTCACTTATTTAAAATGGACGTTATGATTTTGAGGTGAAAAGGTTTTTAGTGATGTTGCTTTTGATGAAGTGAGTGGTGTGGTCTGTGGCTGTGTTTGGTGTGTTGTTTTGAAGTGTTGAAGTTATTTGTATGCTTGAAATAGTTAGTTTTGTGTTGAAAGTTTGGAATAATAACAATAATAATGTTAACGATCATGATATGAGTGGATATTATCATTGGATATTAATTAGAAGTTTAGTTTAACGTGAAATATATCGGGCTTAAGGCAGTTTCAGACAGACTTGTCGTGATGTATCGTTCACTAGTCAGAAGCAGTGCAGTCGCTAACGACTCGAGCAAATCGTATCGCTCTAAACGTCACCATCAAAGTAATCAACAACACAGCAGCAGCATCGGTCTAATAAACGCAACTGCTGATGATATCTCAACTTCTGAGAGTAATTGTAATTGTAATAGTAATCCCAATAGTAACAGTAATAGTAGTAATGCTCAAGAGTATATTGGTTATAAAAAGCAGTACAATTATGTGAATGGTCGTCGTCGTGGTCGGTTCAATGGACTGCAGCCGTCTGAAGAAGTGCCTAAAGGAGAGGATGAAGTGGAAGTGCTGCATGCGAGTGAGATTCACCAGCAGCCGGAGCAACAGCAGCCAAGACAGTCGGCAAGTAATCTTGGCTCATCATCAGTAATTTCGTCGATGAACTGTCTCTCAGAGCTATTTCAGGCCAAAAATTGCAGGTCTGAACAGAAGCAGATGTTAGTAAACGCTACAGATAGCAACCATAACCACAGAAATGGTACTGATTCGGATATGAGGGATAAGCGAAAGGAGTATTTGGCTGAATGCGACGATAGCTTAGAATTTGATGAAGGGGATGTTGACAGTGATGATTCGTCAGCAGTCACTTCAGAGTGTGATTCAGCAACAGTTGTGGCACGCCAAAACAATAGAACGTTGACCATGAGCAATACAGAAAAACACGCTCCTACTCTAGCTCCTCGTCAAGCTCCTACTCCAGCTCCTCGTCAAGCTCCTACTCTAGCTCCTCGTCAAGCTCCTACTCTAGCTCCTCGTCAAGCTCCTACTCTAGCTCCTCGTCAAGCTCCTACTCTAGCTCCTCGTCAAGCTCCTACTCTAGCTCCTCTCCAAGCTGCTGCTGCTGCTGTGCCAGTTTCGGTCTCATCGACACGTCCTCCTCAGAAAGGCGCCGCCATAACGACCTCATCAGTGAATCAAACCAGATCAGACAATGTGGCCGTGGCTGCAACACGAGCACAGAGCAGCAGTAACAGTGGTATGCTACGCGGTTCATACGCAAGATCAGTGAATGTAACGGAATCGTTCTCGTCAAGTCTTGAATCACTAGAGGATAATGCAGTTGGTGAGTGCTGATTTTAAAAGCTGAATTTACTTATTGTTTGAATCAACCACTTCGTATTGTTCGTATTGTTTACAAGTAGCTGATCGATTTACTGATCGATTCACTCGACTCTTATGAATTTTAGTTGCTAAAGTCCTCGGGCAAACCAATCGTCTCACTCCAGAACGACGCCATATAGTGCAGGTGACCTTTAAAGAAATCGAAAAGGATTCAGTACGCAATGGAGTGCAAATTCTCGTCAGGTGAATGCATGATAATCAATTGATGTTGATGTTGTTTAATGTCCATTTATTTTTTCTTTATAATCTGTAAATGATTTGAGTAAATTATTGGTGTGTGAAAAGCAGCTGATCAGGTCTAGTGATCAATTGAATCAATCAATTGATCACTAGACCTGATCAGGATCAGGTCTAGTGATCAATTGAATCAATCAATTGATCACTAGACCTGATCAGGATCAGGTCTAGTGATCAATTGAATCAATCAATTGCAGTATGTTCTCAGAACATCCCCAATACAAGCTGATCTGGCCACAGTTCCGTAGCGTTCCAGATAGTTCTCTTATGTCAGCACCAGAACTAATAAAACACGCTCGTGTTTATATGGGTGTAAGTTGTTTCATGTGCTTAAATATTAGTAGTAATAATAGTAACCTGAATATCAGTAAGAGTCGGATTTTTAGGGATTACGTAGGATAATGGATTCAGTGGATGACAATGATAAGTTGGCCGTTGTTTTGAGACTAATTGCGAAAGCACACATTAAATGGAACATCCACAAATATCATCTAATGGTGGGTGAATTGTTTTGAATTGCTAATTATAATGAGAAAGCAGTAATAATAATAATAATAATGCTGCTGCAGCATATGGCGATCCCAATCATAGATCTGGCTCAACGTAAAGGTGGAAGTGAGTTCAAGTCAGAGGATGTACACGATGCGTGGACAACGCTTTGCGATGTGATCGCCAACCTTATCGATATATATCGTTGTCTAGAACGACGTCGTGCTCATTAATTGCATATTTTTAATGGTACTGTAACATAATCGTTCTCGATTACCTCCACCTGATTGTAAATATCGTGTGCGTTGAGTATTTATTTATTCGTTCGCCTCCTACGGATTAGTCTTACCCGGGAAAGCGGTGTTGTCGTGGACGAAGCAAGCATTGTAGTGTGTGTGGGTGCATTTTTCGGCGACAGCATCATCAATTTCGGCGATTTCGGCGACAGCATCGACACTTTCGGCGATTTCGGCGACCAACCCAGAATGCATGCCGCCCGCAGCACATTTCACAGTAAATAAGAAATTTTATACGAGTAATTTCAATGAAAAACTGAATGGAACATGGAAAGCAATAGGTACACCGGTCTCTAAAAATTCAGTTTAAGTATGATGAATCTCAGTAATACTAGCCGTATAATGATGACAATAATAATAATAATAATCTATAATGTAATATACTAATTAATACTATTATTATAGTAATTGTAGTGGTGAATAATAAATACGCACAGAATGAGCAACAATTGTGATAAGAATTAAGTAAGTGAATGATAAGAGTAACAACTATTCAAGAGGAATGCGGTGGTGGCATATATTGTCTATTGAAAGCAGCACATCACATTATCTAATGAAGTGAGTATTTAATAGTGATTTGATAGGTTGTATTGAGTGTTAAGTATTTAGACGACGACGTTCGACGACGTGAGCTGCTAGAGTTGGAGGAATGAGGAATAGGTTGTAGGAAAGCATATAGGAATTGGAATGTGCATAGGTTTAGATTTGTCGGATTTAAGGTCGGATTTAAGGTGATCGGATTTAAGGTGATCAGATTTAAGGTGATCGGATTTAAGGTGATCAAACGAGCAAATAGGACGACTGTGAACGATGGGTGGTAGGTGAGTGAATGGATAAGAATTAGGATGATAATGATATGAATAATAACAAGGTGCTACTCTAGAACGAACTATAGCAGCATTTTAAAGGATCGTTTCTGAGTAGTGCAGATTGCGTTGGAACTCAGTTATTATCAGATACACTCGCCTTATCCAACACATCCTTGAAATAGAATGGAACAAATTGGTAGCCTAAACCCATGTAGAATTTCGACTGGAATTCAACCCTGAAACAATTAATAAGCAATTCAGAAATGCATAGGAACATGAGTTGAGTGGAACTGGAAGGCAGTAAGTAAGTAACTGTATGAGTGGTAAGGTGACCGAACTGATCGATCAACGATGGCTAACTGATTGATCTGATGAATCAATGTGATTGAATTACTAAACGAAAATTGCTTGAAGGTGAGAAGTGAAGTGAAGTGAATTAATGAGCTTGATGGATTGATTGTATAAACGGATTGAAAGTGTCGAAGCGCCATCGACTTACCAATGAAGACGTAACGCATGCAGAAATGCCGATAGACCTTCCATGAGCACCAGAATGGATACGGTTAAAACACCGAACGCAAAGAATATACAATAGGCAGCCACATAGCCAGCAATACCGGACAGTGCAAACGCTTGCACCAACACCATGTGCCATAGCACTTCGGAGAGCTCTGTAAGGGAGAGATAGGTTGGCGTTTGTGACTGTTAATTAAAATATAATTAGTAATGTTTGACTTCGCTTCATTTCGTTTAATTAAGAGAGAGAATGATATT